>OZ030005.1:182957158-183109658 GCA_964023405.1 Apodemus agrarius
TTGTAGTGAGGCCAGTCTTGTTGGGAACTCTGCCTGTCACCTATGTTATCTGGAATGACTCTGGGCCACTTGCACTGGAATCCCATTGCAAGCATGTGGTTAGTTGCTATGTGCAAACCAGACATGGCATACGTTAGTAATCAGACGTCTTTCCCCTAAGTACCCAGGCGTCAAGGGAAGTTCACCTGCACTTTGGTTTGAAACATACCATATCCCTTCTGGCTATCTTCGACAATGGGCAGAGGGCCTCTCTCAAGGAACTCATCCCCTTGATTGAGTAGTGCTTCCCTCACCGCATCATAGCCGTGTAGGACCACGGTCGGCCAGGATCCAAAGTACAGAGTGTAAACAGGCCCATACTCTTGGGCCAGCTGGAAGGAGACAGAAGCAGTTGCGTAAATGATGTTGTGAAATCTCTTTATTGGAAGCTTGTAAGAGAGTTTTGCATGGGGCTTGGCCTTTGCTCCATGAGTCTCATTTTAGGAATTTAACCCTAAGTATCTGGTCTATTTTATTCCTTCATTTGTACAGGCAACCTTAGTCAGCAAATTTTCACTAAGCATCTGGACAGCTGCAGACACTGCACATCCTAGGAGCCCTTGTAGAATTTAAAAACTACTGGAAGTGAGAGGAAGGAAACGGTCACATCTGGGGTAGGATATATCTAAACACACATTCTATCCAGGAATGGAAATGTCCTTATATAGCACAGTACATATAGACATGGTGATGGTACAATGACTATACATGGTGAAAATTAAAAAAAAAAAAAGAAGCAGCAGCCAAATAAATAACATCTGTCATCCAAATGCTGCACAGCTCTGTGGCAGTGATAAAGAATGTGGCCCTGGGTGACAAAGAAGCGCTTAACAAAACAACACTGGGAAAGATCTAAAAGGTGATGCCACTTATATTAAACATGAAAGATGTCTATACACACAGAATGGAAATTTTTTCTCAGTCATAAAGAAGAATGGAGCTATGTCACTGCAGGAAAACCAATGCAACTGGAAATAGAGTAAGTAAGTCAAGTCAGGGGAGATTGGAAACCAAAACTGTGTCCCCGACCTACAATTCTATCTCCGCCCCCCCCAAATTTATAGAAAAATGTGTGCATATATATGTTTACTATATATATATATGATATATAATATTATATATGTATGATGCATGTGCAAACATGTAGGGGACTGCATATTCCATAGCACACGTGTGGAGGTCAGAGGCCTGTCTCCGGTGTCAGTCTTTGGCCTAATGCCGTGTTTGACATAGACTCTCTTTGTTGTTTGCCACAGTACTGTATCTGCTGGGTTCTGTAAGCCACAAACTCTTGGGGAGTCTCCTGTCTCCACCTTCCATCTACTGTAGGAACATGGCGGTTACAGACGCACACCACTGCACTCAGCCTTAGATGGTTCTAAGGATCTGAACTCTGGTCCTTACATTTGCTTGGCAAGGGCTTTATCACTAAAACATTCCCTCAGCCTCCAACAAATCAGATATTTAAATGTAAATTTGTGTTTTAACTTCATTTAACCCTTGAGCATGTTTTCTTTCTTTGGTGGGCTCTGTGTTTTATACAGACACATAAAATCATATGTGTAAGATGACACTAAAGTAGAAGTTAAACTGTCCAGGGAGACAAGGGGGATTAGTGGGCGTGGGGAGGGGAGAGGAAGAGGATGGGGAGGTATGGGAGGAGTGTGTCCAAAGCATGTTACATCCTTGCACAGAAGTGGCCTTCTGTGACCCAGTATAATAAAACATTTTTGGTTTGGTTGGTTGGTTGGTTGGATGGTTTGGTTTTTGTGGTGGTTTGAATGTGCTTGACCCGTGGGAAGTGGCACTATGAGGAGGTGTGGCCTTGTTGGAATAGGTGTGTCCTTAATGGAGGAAGTGTGTCACTGGGTAGGCAGCTTTGAGGTCTCCTATGCTCAGGCTCCGCCCAATCCTTAAGTGCTCCCCTCCTGGTTGCCTGTGGAAGACAGTCTCCTGCTGCTGCCTTTGGGTCAGGATGTAGAACTCTTGGCTCCTCCAGCACCCTGTCTGCCTGGACGCTGCCGTGCTTCCCACCATGCTGACAATGGACTGAACCTCTGAAACTGTAAGCCAGCCCCAATTAAACGTTTACCTTTATAAGAGTTGCCTTGGTCATGGTATCTCTTCACAGCACTAATACCCTAAGGCAGTTCTGTTGTTGTTTGTGGTTCTTGTTTCTAAGAGGTTCAAAGGAGTCACAACACCTTGACAACTACAAAGTTAACCTGAGAAAAGTGCGTTGTACACGAAAAGAGCAAAGCCCAGTACTTTATGGCTTTAGCTGTCATCTTATTGGGCAATTTCTTACAAAACTAAGCACATGATCCAGCAACCGTGTGTCCTTGGTATCTCCAAAGAGCAGATAACTTAGGACTGCACGAGCACCTACACGTGGATGTTGTAGCCATTTTATGTGTAGTTGCTGAGGTGAATGAATACATAGGCTATGATGATTCAGACAGAAATTACTTCGAAGCCATGACAGGCAAGGAGGACTGCTTAGATCCTTATTATTAAGCAGAAGACCACAATTGGAAAAGGTTTCCCGGGGTGTGACTCATCTACATGACATTTTAGGAAATGCACAACTATGGAGACAGTAGAAGAGCCGCGGTTGCCAAGGCAACACAGGGAGTTCTAGGACAGTGAAACTGTTCTGACATTTTAAGAGCAGATACATACCGCTCTACACATGTCCAAGTCCAGAGAGTGCACACGGGCAGCACTCACATTTAACTTTGAGCTCAATTCATGACGAATTGATTCAGTTCCCCAATTATAAAAACAACACAAACAAACAAAAAAAAAACCCCCAAAAAATTCCGCTGGTGTGGGATGTAAACAGGCGATTCTGTGCATGAGTAGGAGCAGGGGCAGTCTTTGTATTTAGGGCTTAGTCACACCATAAAACTCACTGGTGGAACATGACTAAGTATGTCTTCTTCTACTGAGGCCTGTCAGGAACAGGCCCTACTCCTGATGTTAGGGGTCCCACATGAAGACCAAGCTATACGTCTGTTATATATGTGTAGGGGACCTAGGTCTGTCCCCTGCATACACTCAGGTTGTTGGGTCAGTCTCAGTGAGCCCCTAGGGGCCCAGGTTAATTGGTTGTGTATGGTTTTGTTTTCTTTTTTGTTTGTTTTGTTTTTGTTTTGTGGTGTTCTTGACCCCTCCAGCTCCTTCAATCCTTCTTCCCCCTCTTCCACAAGGTTCTCTGAGCTCCACCTAATGTTTGGCCTCTGTCAGCTGCTGGGTGAAGGCCCTCAAGATGACAGTTATGTCAGGCTCCTGTCTGTTATAGCAGAAATAGCATTGACAGTGCCAGCGGTTGGCTCTCTCTCATGGCATGGGGTCTCACCTAGTCCCACTATAGCTTGATATGCCAAGGCAGGTTGATATGCATGGGTGGCCTCCCCTTCTCTGAGGAAAAAGGGAGGAGAGGGTGGAGGGAGGGGAGAGGAGAGGGAGGGACTGGGAGGAGGGAGGGAAAGTTGCCATGGGAATGCAAAGTAAATTAATCAATGAAAAAAATCATCTCCCAATCTCTGGGTAAAGTTGGGCCAATTCGATGACTCAGCAGGTAAAGGTGCCTGCCACCGAGTTTGATGACCTGTGCTAGAGCCTTGGTGGAGAGAGTATCAATGCCTTCAAGGTATATGCTAGCATCCACATGCATCCACGACATGTACTCTCAAGCACATACGCATATACTCACAAACTAAATCAATGCAATAAAATACAGTTTTAAAAGTAAAGTATATTAGCCAGGCAGTGGTGGTGCACGCCTTTAATCCCAGCACTTGGGAGGCAGAGGCAGGCGGATTTCTGAGTTCAAAGGCCAGCCTGATCTACAGAGTGAGTTGCAGGACAGCCAGGGCTACACAGAGAAACCTGTTTCAAAATACAAAAAACAAACAAAAAACAAAAACAAAAAAAAAGTATATTAAAGGTCTGCTTCTTTCCATGTCTGCATCGTTGCTGGCTGTAGCGAATATGCAGAGGCATGGTGTGTTTTCATTCTGTCTGTTCTTATTAAAACATGCTTGTCAAGGCAGGGGTTTTCTACTGTTATGCACTAATACTCCCAGGATCAGAAAGGCATCCTGTGGACTAATCTGTTCATCCAATAAATTCAAAGATTTATAATCAGAGAATTTTTTATATGGTTTCTCCATCTTGAAGAATGTATTTTCACTTATGGAGATGTTATCACTCCACCTACAGCCCGGGGCAGCCAAGCTGTGCTGTTACAGCTGTGTCCTCTTTAGGACAATCACAAAGTTTCCCACAGATAATTTGGTATAAAATACTAATGTATTTCCTTTTTGGTGTTACATACTAAGGGAATCAGCCTTTCATTTCAAATATGTTCTGATCCCAGAATCTTCTTATTTAGAAGCTAATTAACATCTCCAGGTTGATGGAGGCCTCTCACTGTCCGCTCTGAAGTGATCCAGGTCTAAAAGAATGAGGATTATTTACATCTCTATATTACCAAAAAGAGTACCCCAAAGAGCCTATGCTGTGAGCAGATCTAAGCAGGCAGTGGGATAGCCGGCCCCCGTGCAGGCTGAGCAGGACCTGGCAGCCAACACCCGAGGATGAAAGCCCCCCTACCTTGGAAAGCGATGCGGGGATGTTCTTGAGGTTCAGTTGCAGCATATTCCCAATAATGGGAAGTGGGGTGGGGCCAGGGGGCAGTCTCCCCCGAGTGTGCATTTTCGTCCACACTGAAAGGAGGCCGAGGCATGTCACAGAAACCACGAGAGCCAGCGTAGTGAGTCCCAGGAGCTCCATCTCAGCCCCAGGATATTAACCAAGGCTGCCTGTCAGTCGGTCGTGGGCAAAGCTTAAGCCCAAGCCCAAGTGAGCAAGAGGTGGGCGTTCCCTGCCTGGGCAAAGGCTGCTCCGAGTTTTGGACTTGGGGAAAAAAACAAAACAGAATGGGGTTGGGTTTGTTTGCTGGAGCCTGAGATCAAGAAGGGCTGCTGCTTTTCCTCTTACTCGGAAAATCTGTGATTTTCTTCTGTTTTCTTTTGTGTATGGGATGTGTGTGCACGTGTGCACACGCACGTTCTTACGTAGGCCAGAGGACAATCCTGGCTGTTGGTTCTCCCTCCCCATCTTGAGACACACTCATTTTTGTTTGCCTTTGCCTTTGCTAAGCTATCTGGCAGTTGAACTTGTGATTCTTCTGCCCTCCACCATCCCATCCTGAGCACCAGGATCACAGATGCACCCGACCACACCCAGCTTTACATAGAGGTGGGGATTCGAACTCGGGTCACGCTTGCTCAGGGAATGCTCCCCCCTTGAGCCATCCCCCTAGCTCTTGTATTTTCTAAGACTGTCTACTGCATGTTCTTCCTCTGAGCACTGAGAGCTCATCACATACAAAGCTGCATGCACTTTATCTCACATAGGTTTCTAAGACCATGAAGTTGTTCCATTCACAAACTAGAGATAAGAAGCTAGGTTGCGTGCTCGGAGATGGTTTGGAAGAGTTTTCCTCGGAGCACAGGTCTCTCTTCAGTTAAGACCTTTGTGTCCATCAACATGTAACTGAACGAAGCATGGTATATGGTATAGTTCTTCCTTCAGAAGGGATGAAATTCTGACATGTGCTACAAGGCAGAGGGTGCACGAAAACTCTGTGCCAAGGGAAAGAGTCAGATACAAAGGGAAATTCTCCGGATTCCACTTACATGGCTTATCTCGAATGGGCAGATCAATATGCCCATTCCAGGGAGTGGATTAGAGAGGTTACTGTGGGCTGGGAGGAGGAGGGAATGGGAGGCTATTGTCATAGGTACAGAGGTTCTGTTTGGGATGTTGGAAAGCTTCTGAAAATGTTGATACCATTTTTGGTCATACAGCACACTGTGTGCACCTAATGCCACTGACTTACACACTGTAAGCATGGTAAGATGGCTCTTTTTCTCTAGATGAGGTTTTGCTGTGTGAACTTGGCTGTTTGAACTTTTGGTAATCCTCCTGCCTCAGACTCCTGAACACTGGGACTACAAGGACATACCATCATCCCAGGCTAAAATGGTAAAATTTATGTTGTAAATTTTACAGCACTAAAAAAAAAATGTGTTGATAGTTGAAAAGTTATCTTGTTTTTATTTGTATCTAAAATGATCAATGATCAGTAGAGGTGGGGTTGACCTTGAACCCCCAGTTGTAGTCCCTGGAGCATTGGGATTGCAAGCAAGTACCACACTAAGCTTAGTTCTTTAAAATAATAAATCTTCTGGTTGTTTGAGTGTATGGCTGCTTCATGGTCTGATTTACTGATTTTAAAAACCTAAAAGTAAGTCTGCTGTAGAAATAAACTGTAAATGTGCATAGCACTAGAATTCTTAGTTAAATGGTTTCATCTTGACTTACAATCACCTCAGTGGCAGTTCTGTATTGCCCACAGCAGATCATTATTTCCTTTCAGTTGACAAGCGTATCTTGGTTTTGTTTTTTATTGAGACAGGTGAATCCACAGAGTGGTGAGGCCATTTTAAAGCTATCCAACCTATCAAGCCCTGACTATAAGCTTGGAAAGCTTTGCTTCCAAATATTCTTTCTAGTCTTTGGAGGAACTCAGCAAGGCGTGAGAAAATTTAGGAGGCCCTCCATGATCTACGCTGCCCTTCCCTCCTGATCCTGCCTTTGGGGCGCCTCTTAGGTGCCCTATCCCTACCTGTATAGAGTTTTCCATTTGTCAAAGGATCTGGTGCTGGGATTTTCACAGTATCAGCTCAACTTTCTTGTAAAAAAGATTACAGCCAGAGATATACTTTAAATACCAGTTTCTTTTATAATGCCTAGCAGTATTTAAAATAGATATCAATTTAAAACTTAGAATGCTTTCATGACTCCTCAAGGAAATGCCACACTCATTTCTCTCCTCTTATTAAGGCAACCACACACTTTGATGTGTGTAGATTAGCCTAATTGAATATTTGGTATAGTTGGACTCTTACAGTATCCTGCCTTTGGTGTCTGCTTTCGCTCAGCAGGCTTTCCAGGTCCATCCATGCTGTAGCATGTCACCACCCCATTCCTTTCCATGACATGACAATGGTCTGTCCAGTCATCAGCTGTGGGATGGATATGCCTCAGTGTTCTTGGAATCACCAGGTCATGTGATAACTATTTAACACTTCGAGGAACTGTCAAAAAGTGTTCCAAAGTAAATTACAAGCTGCCAGCAGTGTGTAAGGATTCCAATTTCTTGTCATCATTTCTTTCGTTTTAGGCAGCCTACTGTACTTTCCTAAAAAGGAATGGCACTGTATTACTGTATTTCTGTTGCTGTAATAAAACACCATGACCAAAGGCAACTTGGGGAGGAAAGGCTTTGTTTCATCTTACAACTCACAGTCCATCTTCTGGGGAGTTCAGGGCGGGAACTCAGAGGTAGGAACTGGTGTCCTGGAGAAGCCATGAAGCAATGCTGCTTACCAGCTTCCCCCCCCATGCTTGCTCAGCTCATTTTCTTAGAGCGTCCAGGACCACTAGGCCAGGGGCGGCACTGCCCAGTGAGCTGCGCCCTCCCGCATCTATCATCCACCACTGAAATGTACCGCAGGCCAATTATTGGGGATATTTTCACAACTGAGGTTCCTTCTTCTGAAATTATTTTATCTGGTGTCATGTTTACATAAAATCAGCTGGGGAAGACACTAAACACTTAAAACATTGACTTTATGGATATTTGCCTATATGCATGCAAGTGCACACTTGTGCAGTATCTACAAAGGCCACAAGAGTGACAGGTCCCTTGGAAGTGGAGTTACGAAAGTTTGTGTGCTGCCATGTTGGTGTTAGGAGCCAAGCCCCAGTCCTCTGGAGGAGCTCTTAACCACTGAGCCATTTCTCCAGTCCTACACTGAGCACTTTCCACACTCTTAACACTCTAACCCAGTGCGCTAAGCTTGTGATTCAGTGGGCTGGCTTCTCACTTTTCTAACACCAGGTTCTTGCTGTTTAGGTGGTCTTACCTTAAAGAGTGCACTCTCCCATGAGCCTGCGAGTCTAAAGACAGATTGTCTTGCTGGGTTGATGGCTGGTCTATTAACTTTACATCTAGCTTTCTGGATACACACCAGGTTATTCTTTAAGTTTTTATTGAAGTTTAACTTCATGATGGAACTGCGTCTTCTGTTGGGTCAGGAGGGTTGCCGTCTCCACTGAGAAGGTTTTTGGAGGGAGGGTCAGGCCACAGGAGTCATTTATGCTCATTTCTCGCTGAAGAAACTAACTCTTATGCTGGTTGAGCGTATGTGTGGACTGATCACAGCTTATGGTCTTGAGAGATTCCTAAAGTAAAAACTGTTAAGGTGCTTGCACGAAGTGGAGATGCAACCAGGAGAAAGGGAGGTGACATCTGGTGGAACTGTCTGTCCAACACAGACAACTCAAGTTCAAGAGGTGGTAAGGCTGAACAGAACTGGAGGAATCAAATACCCAGTTTCTCTCAATTTCCCTTATATGCCTGAACTGCAGGTCAGTTTAATATAGCTATTACGATGCTCAAGGCACAATTAGCAAGTCAAAGGATTCCCAAGAAGAAGAAAGGAGAGGACCCTGGGCCTGAAAAGATTGGATCTAATTTTGTAGGAGAGTACCAGAACAGAGAAATGGTGTGTGTGTGTGTGGGGGGGGGTGCGGTGATTGGGGAATAGTTGGAGGGGAGAGGACTTATGGGACGTATGGTGGGGAGGAACTGGGAAAGGGGAAAGCCTTTGGAATGTAAACAAAAATATAGAATAAAAAAATGAAAAAAAAAAGATGCAAATCATGGCTTACCAGTAAGTGGAGAAATTTTGAGGGAAAGCCAGTTCAAACAATTTTTCTGTTTTCTATTCATGCACCAAACACTTACTTTATGTAAGCTGTCCCCAGGAAGGGGGTGTGATCTGGGGAAGGGGACTTTTTCAGCCAACATCACTTAATACTACTGGAGCAGGAAGGCTTCCTACCTGAACACAGAATCCACAATGACCAATTTTTTTTTTGGGGGGGGGGGAGGTGGTTTCGAGACAGGGTTTCTCTGTATAGTCCTGGCTGTCCTGGAGCTCACCCTGTAGACTAGGCTGGCCTCAAACTCAGAAATCTGCCTGCCTCTGCCTCCCAAGTGCTGGGATTACAGGCATGTGCCACCAAGCCCGGCCACAATGACCATTTTTATGCTATTCACTTCCATTTGGTTCATTTAATGGAATCCAGGCTCCAAAGGGCTCATGTTTCTGCAGTCAGCTGCTATTTTGACCAAGACCTCTAGAGAGCACTTCTACCTAGGCCTACAGAGGACAGAGAGGACAGAGAGGACAGAGTCAACCCATGGGTCACTACTTAACATGATAACCAGTCACTCATCCTTTTTCCTGGCCTTCATTTAGACTATACATCCCCTGAAATCTTTCTAAATTCAGAGCCTTCAGTGTCCTGACTGCTTCAGGGAGCAAGGTTAAGGACTGTGGTAAAGACCCTGGATCTATGGTATAGACCAAAGCTTTACTTTGTACCTTGTTATTTATGTGGTTTCTAATCCCCAGCTGTTAAGATGACAGCAAGACCCTCTTAAGGTTGTAAGGATACAAAAAGAGAATGTCTGCTGATGAGGACCTGTGCTAGTGAGCAGAAAGCATTACTAATAGGGGCTTGTAATGAGAAGGTTCTCCTGTCTCCTGGTACTGTTGAGGTGAGGGAATCCAGGAAATTACATTTTAAATCCTCATCAGCAGACGTTCTCTTTTTGTATCCTTATAACCTCAAACGTGGCGCCATCACCGTTTTCAGCTGGCTGCCTACCATACATCTTTTGAACTCACACGTCACTTCCTAGAATCCACCAGATGCTGCTGCTGTACACTGAACCTGTGGTGCGACTCACCATTATTCTCATACTTGTTTACTTAACCTGCCCCGCCCCACCTCCAAGGATACATGCCCCTTTTTGTTGCTTTAGCAACATAGTGTCTAATAATCACACGAGACTGTAATTTTCATTTCTTTCTTCAGATTTGAAGTTCTTGTCATATAGATCTTTCACTTGCTTGGTTAGAGTCACGCCAAGGTATTTTATATTACTTGTGACTGCTGTGAAGAGTGTCATTTCCCTAATTTCTTTCTCAGACTGTTCAATCCTTTGAATAGAGGAAGGCTACTGATTTAATTTTATATCTAGCCACTTTGCTGAGTTGTTTATCAGCTGTAGGAATTCTCTGGTGGAATTTTTGGGGTCACTTAAGTATGCTATCATGTCATCTGGAAATAGTGGTGTTTTGACTTCTTCCTTTCCAATTTGTATCCCTTTGACCTCCTTTTGTTTTTTATTTGCTCAGGCTAGGACTTTGAGAAGTATATTGAATAGGTAGGAAGAGAATGGGCAGCCTTGTCTAGTACCTGATTTTAGTGGGATTGTTTGAAGTTTCTCTCCATTTAGTTTGATGTTGGCTACTGGTTTGCTGTAAATTGCTTTTACTATGTTTAGGTATGGGCCTTGAATTCCTGATCTTTCCAAGACTTTTACCATGTAGGGGTGTTGACTTTTTGTCAAATGCTTTCTCAGCATCTAATGAGATTATCATGTGTTTTTTTTTTTCTTTGAATTTGTTTATATAGTGGATTATGTTGATGGATCTCCATATATTGAACCATCCCTGCATCCCTGGAATGAAGCCTACTTGATCACAACAGATGATGGTTTTACTGTGTTCTTGGATTTGGTTTGCGAGAATTTTATTGGGAATTTTTGCATTGATATTCATAAGGGAAATTGGTATGAAGTTCTCTTTGTTGGGTCTTTGTGTGGTTTATGTATAAGTGTAATTTTGGCTTCATAGAACAAATTGGGTAGTGTTCCTATTTTTTTGAAGATTAAAAAAACCAAAAACTAGTAAAAAAATGAATTATGAAAAATAGTGGCAAGGTCAGGTAATATTTCCAAAGAAACATGGTTATCATAGTCCCTTTTGTGCTATAATGGTATTATAATCAACATAGATTGGCTCTTGGTAATAGAGACTAGGAAGTCCTGAGACTGAGGGACAACAGTTAGCTAGCTGTCTTCTACCAGTACTTCAGCAAACGTTGGTTTTCTCTTATCATTCTTTAAAAGTGCTAGGCTAAGGATTCTTCAAATTCCTAAGTTGTGTTTTCTTTTAAAAAATTCCATCTTTGTATCATTTTCTGCCTTGCGTTTTGCTTGCAGCTAAAAGGAGCAATAGTAGCTGCTTCAAGAGTACACACTGGCCGGGCGGTGTGGCGCACGCCTTTAATCCCAGCACTTGGGAGGCAGAGGCAGGCGGATTTCTGAGTTCAAGGTCAGCCTGGTCTACAGAGTGAGTTCCAGGACAGCAAGGGCTACACAGAGAAGCCCTGTCTCGAAAAACACACACACACACAAAAAAAAACACAAACAAACAAAAAAAAAAACAAACAAAAAAAACCCCAACCAACCCCCCCCCAAAAAAAAGAGTATACACTGAAATATTTTCTAATAGAGTGAGGAGTAGTTATTGCTAGAGTCTCTACTCAGCACGTGCCAGGCTCTGGGTTCCCCTGCACAACAAAGACAGGAAGTAACGTCTTCCACTAAATCTTAGAGAATGGTCTTAAGATTCCTCTTCCAGAACACCTTGCCACAGTTTTTTCTCTTCAGCTCAGAATGCTAACCTTCAGTCAAGCTCCCAAGTCTCAGTTCCCATTTCTGCGCCCTCAGGATGGTCCCTGCCACGCTGCCTGCGCTCACTTCCCCCACAGCTCTCCCTGCTGATCCCTCATGGCGACACTCCTTGATGGTCTCCAAAGGCCTCTACTCATTACTCCACTCCAAAACTAGGTCCACATTTTCAGATATTTACTACAGCAACACGACACTCCTCTGGAAGTAATTTCTTCTCTTTGTTCATCTTGCGTTGTTCTAAAGGAACATTGCCAACCGGGTAATTGATGACAAACAGCACTCTCCTGCAATCCTGGAGGCTGGAAATCCAAAACCGAGGACAGTGCCTGCTGAACACGCCATCTTGCTCTATCACCTCACAGCAAAAAAGCAGAATGTAAGAAACACTAAGAGGGCGAGAGAGGAAAGGGGAAGGAGGGAGGAGGGAGTAATGCAAGCACACAAGGAGGGAGGGAGGGAGGGAGGGAGGGAGAGAGAGAGAGAGAGAGAGAGAGAGAGAGAGAGAGAGAGAGACTGAGACTAGAGGCTGTTTTTAACACATACTTTTTGAAGAACATACTCAAGCCATAGCACACAGTAAGAAAAACAAGTGTCATTATGAGTGTCATTATGGCCTGTGTAACTAAAGGACACCAGGAGTGAGAAATTGACCCTTCTAAATCATTACACAAAGATAAGAGAGCAGGAGAAGATTGAGACACTGGCCTGGGTTACTGGACTGCCCCTTGAGGTTGTGGCCAGTGTTAAAATCTAGTTATCTTACACCTTGGCCCCTGAAGATAAACATCAATGTGCTTTATTTCACGCTCACACCAAGTACTGTGTCATTCTCTACTGTGGGAATTTCAGGGCTACACAGAGACAGAAACATACTGATTTCTATAGATAAATGAACTTACCCCACAAGTTACCATACAGAAATTACTACACTAGGTACAACAACTTACTTTGCTCAAGAGATGCCCTGCAACAATGAGTAAACCATTTAATAATGGCTGGTAATTTCCCATGACTACTTCCTTAGTCTTCATTCATATGGACTCAAACGCAGCTTCTAAGCCCTTTTGTTACATTTTCCTGCACTTCATTATCATCTTTCATTTTCATGTTTTATTTCATTTTCATGAAACAAAACTGATCAAGTCTCAAGGATCAAACACCATCTCAGCAGCTAGAACTACATAAATCCCCAGGCAACAATATAGTCATGGTCACCGCCTTTTTAGAGCCTAGGTTTACATGATGATAGACTCCAGGCAGGCAATGAGGCAGGGTGACTATTCAGACTGGGTAAATGGAAAATGCTAACTCTGAGCACAGTTCAGGGTGAACTCTCTGAAGTGATGAGGAATCCTTAGGAGTTGGTGAAGGAGAGCTGGTGCCACAAGAGAGGAAAAGCAGGCCAGGCCAGAACATTACAAACAGAGGGAAGGCACATTCACAGACCTTAGAGAATGGCTGGACAGGACAGCACAGTCAGATTATAAAGCTCCTGGGCCAAACACACTGTATGGCCCAGGAACAAGTAGGAGTCACACCTGCTAATCCACACTTTCTTACAGGAGTGGGTAGAACCCATCTTAATACCAAAGCCTACAGGATAACAAGTTCAAATTAGCCACAGCTCCCTGGTCTGCCACAGCTAATGTGGAATAGTATGGCGGAGTCCCCAAAGCCCAATAAAGGGACTCCTTCCCGGGATCTCCCAACTAGCCCAATAGCATTGTTGCAACTGTCTCCCCAAGAGAGATGTTCCCCAGACTAGGTCCAAACCTGACTCATATAACATCTGAATTAATGAAGTTAGTCATTCCACAACACTACCTTAACAATGTATCCATGCTGCCCCATGCCTTCTTTAATGTAAATCTGTTTTCCTTCTAGGAAGACTCTAAGGGGCACAATGCCCATCTTCCTTCTTCAATCCTTTGTTCTTCATTTATCCCATAAACAATAAAAAATTTGATGACAAATTCTAGGAGTTAGGAAAAAGTGGAAATGTTACTTAAAAAAAAATTGTACCTAATAGTCATTATTTTGGAAAAAGTACAAACCTCTACAGCTAAATTCAGTCAGCAAACACACTGGATCTCTAGTTGAAATGGGCAAGACAGGATTAGAGCATGCTACAGACAGCCTTAGAGGAAGCTACAGACAGCCTTAGAGGAAGCTACAGACAGCCTTAGAGGAAGCTACAGACAGCCTTAGAGGAAGCTACAGACAGCCTTAGAGGAAGCTACAGACAGCCTTAGAGGAAGCTACAGACAGCCTTAGAGGAAGCTACAGACAGCCTTAGAGGAAGCTACAGACAGCCTTAGAGGAAGCTACAGACAGCCTTAGAGGAAGCTACAGACAGCCTTGGAACACATTACAGCCACAGAAAAGTATGAAGACATGGAGAAAATAAAACACACACAATCACTGATAGGAAAATAATTTTATTTAGGTTTTTTAAAAAAGTTAACTTTCACATATAAATTTAGACTTAAAGATTACAGTGTATATTTACCAAAAGGAGAGTCCCTGAAGGATGGTCAGACTTAGTTCACTGAGTGGGCACAGGGAAGCTCACTCCATAAGGAGCTCAAGTGGAAGTGCTTTCTTTATCTTTCACAATGGTACTTCCCTGTTCCTCACCAGGGCCTATGACTGGTAAGAAAAGCCACAACCATGACTTTGGGGCAACAGCATTTCACTAAATGGGAATAAGAAACATCTCTAGGAATGAAAGCACAAAGCTCAATGATCCAGATATCCCACAACAATCATCATTTATCTGCAGCAACAATATAACAGGAGTATTTGTATAGTTTAAAAAATCTTGGAAGAAGGGCCAAAGAACACAAAATCTGTTTAAAGGTAATTTCTATAATTAAATGAGAAAAATTATTTTCTCCATATTACAAATGCCTCTACACTATAAGGCCTAGGGAAAAAGCCCATTCAAATCTGGGCTTTCCTTTCTCAATCAAATGTTTGGCACGACCCTTGAGCTGCTGTGAGATCAGCAGCTGAGATTTCAGGAAGTGGCCCCATTACTTTTCTGCCTGGCTTCAACACAGTATACACAAGAGCTGTCAACAAGCTGGGCAGATTCAGGTCTACCTGTGCAGCACAATATTCCAGGGAAGTTATGTGATGGGCAAACGGTCTGGATGGAGTGATCTCCTAGAGCCACGGGCTTACTGTGTCATCTTCTCATGGAAAATAAATTCAGTGGCTGCCCAGGAAGTCAGAAGGGGAAGGCTGGAAAAGCAACTTTGATTTCCGCATCCCAGGAAGGAGACAAAGGTGACTAGGGATGCTGTCTGGGTCACATGGTTCCACACTTTGTGAACTACTTTAAGGAGAATCAGTGTGTTAGTGACCATGGCAGCCCTAGGACCTTGGCCTTTAGACAGAAGTGCTGGGGTGAATGAATGTGCCCCAAATCCAGTTTTAAAAATAAAAACTTCCTGCAATTATGATATAATACTGTGCAGTGAATTAGGAATTGCACACTGCTCCTATGTTTGGTTAAAGCCTTGTCCCAGTTTTGGTCAGCCAAAAGGTGACATCTAAGTAGTTGTCTGTGACTAAAACCAGACACTTTAGTCACACCTGGGGGGGGGGGCAGTGAGGTTGATGATTTCACCGGATAGAGGAAACACAGAGCCCCACAGCTTTGGTGCAGTGCAGGCTTTATCTCCCTTAAATTTCAGCTGCTTTCTATATCTCTGAGCCCACTAATGCAATGGACTAGTGACTGGGAATCTCTGCGAGGAGCCTCTGGTTGGGTGGCAAAGAACGTGTCCCTGTAGGCCACCAACCTGACTAGAAAAACAGAAAGGTACAATTTGTATCAAGTAAATAGTTGTTCATCTGGAAGATAATTTCCTAGGAACTCAGAGGTCTGGCTGTTAATCACATGGAGGAATGCTGGAACTAGACTTCAAAGAGAGCCTGGGTCCCAAGTGTCTGAAGACACTTGTCTTAACTTACCGTTTTCTGAAGGTCTTCTCTCTGGCCTCCTAGCTCTTGAATGTCTGAGCACACATGTCCTCTGGGACCAATGTAAACATTATTCAATAGACCTCAGCTTTTAAAACACAGCTTGTTATATAGTGTTTGACATTCCAGTGCAGGCAGTATCTTAGCATCAGACTTTCTCTCATTCATGAGTACCGGTTTACAAAGAAACACATACAGGATACTTGATAAAACTGTGGCTGCAGAGACTAGTTGAATGCCAGACAGCTGGGTCTATCCTGTAGTCAGCTGGCAAACCAGGACTATGACAAGAGAATCACAACAGAGCACAAATTCTCTGTGAATCTTAAGAGTCCACATAACCACTGTTCCCACTTAGCCCCTTGGGTCACATCTTGGTATGGGAGAACATTTCCACCTCTTGCATCAACCTGTGTTCTCCTTGTTTTGGATGGGGCTGTCTCCAGAGGGTTCAAGAGTCTCCTCAGGGGGAAGGGAGCCTTCTCTTCCAGTCCTAACATCAGAGTATTTCAAAGCACAAGAGGAGTCCACGAACATGTTAGGGATGTTGCTGCCAAAGTAGATCTTACTGTTAGAAGCAATGGCCTGGTACTTCTTGAGCTCCAGATATTCTGGTGTCAGTTTGTGCTGTGAGGGGTAAACAAGAGCAGAAGAATTACGACAGTTTGGAGCAATAGCCATCTCCTTTTCTCGAAGACTGTTTTTCCAGTTGCTCTCCTGGGGAACATGACTCAACTTGGATGTTTGCCAGTGACCCCATTTCATTTTGAAGTGTGGCTATCCTATGAACAGTTAAGTTCTTAACTAAAATTCCTTTAACAAACTCTTGTCTTAATGTAGGATAAGCCGTATTTTTTTTTTTAAATATATTAGGGATCAAATAACATAGTATTTCTTTTGTAGCTTATAAAGTAGTTTACATGCATTTTCTATTTCATGTAGCTCAACTCAACCAGGAAATGACACAGAATTTCTGATTCTCTTGAGAGGTATATAATTCAACATATCAGTGTTAGGGTTTCCAAGGAAAAGCCTAGGTTCACAACTGTTTAACCAGGTGTCTTAGGGACTCACCTTTTTCAACCAAATTTGAAAATTGGAGTATTTTTAGAAATCACCTAAGATGGCATCTTGCCTTTACACAAAAGTTGGCTGTTTAAATCATTTGTGATAAGATGTTTGTCCACTACCAGAACTGCTTCTACCAACAGTATTTGAAAAAGGCCCTCACATATTTCAGGCTGGCCTCAAACTTGCTATGAGGCAGAGGATGACCTTGGATTTTAATTCTCCTTTTTACCACCAGATTACTGGGATTCTAGGCATCTGCCACACACCCAGGCTTCTGTGGTGTGAGGACCAGCCGTGCTAGCTAAGCACTCTATCAACGGAGCTGCATCGTCCGCCTCACTGCTAGTATTTTGTGTCGATAATTTCAACCAAATGTGTTTGATTTAGAGCCCATGTCTGTTGTTTCTTACTTTCCCCAGGACTACTTTAGTCATCTACTCCGCCTCGAGTCTGTCCTGTACTGGGCAGTGCTGATCAGTTACTCTCCTCCTCGAGTCTGTCCTGTCCTGGGCAGTGCTGATCAGTTACTCTCCTCCTCGAGTCTGTCCTGTACTGGGCAGTGCTGATCAGTTACTCTCTGCCTCGAGTCTGTCCTGTACTGGGCAGTGCTGATCAGTTACTCTCTGCCTCGAGTCTGTCCTGTACTGGGCAGTGCTGATCAGTTACTCTCCGCCTCCAGTCTGTCCTGTACTGGGCAGTGCTGATCAGTTACTCTCCGCCTCCAGTCTGTCCTGTACTGGGCAGTGCTGATCAGTTACTCTCTGCACTTCAGCATCTTTAGTCACTGCATCTCCACCCTCTTCAGCTGATTCTAATCCTCCGCCAAAACACTAATTAAATCTGATCATACAGCACAACTAAATTGCTTCTTATAGCCTTTTTAATACACACTGATATCTGAGTAGCATTTCTCAAGATGGTATAAAATGACTACCCTTTTCAGAATAAGTTTGATCTTAATAATAAAGTCTTTTTTATATGTATGTTTGTGTGAGCACATGTGGACATGGCTGTGAAGGGACAGAGCTAGACTCTAACTCCTTAGAGTTGGAGTTGTGAGCCACTCAGTGTAGGTGCTAGATACTGAACTCCAATGCCCTGAAAGCACAGCAAGCACTCCCAACCACCTCTTCAATCCCAACAGTAAGACCCTGACGCTTCCCTCTGGCCAGACCGCCAACCACCAGCTTGTACTGGAGGACGTGTGAAGCGCCCGACCTGCTTTCATCTGTTAACATTCCACTCTGCTTCCTCTGAAGTCAAACCTGTTTCTAAGTTTACAGTGTAGAAATGTGTGTAAGAGCAGATGTGAAAACAAGTCCTACAGGTGTGCAACAGGAAGGGTTAGGGATACAAATGTACCATAGAACACAGACAGACTTCAACAGTGGAAAAATATCTCACCCCAGAAACGGCATGGTTGTCTCTGAGAGCAAACCACACGTGACTTCAGCCTCTGTCCTGGAGAGCTAACTGCCTGGAAAGCTGTTCTACACTAGTTGCTCTTTTCCTGTCATTTTCTCGAGCCTCTCCCTTCTCAGAGCCCTCCCTACAGGACAGGCGGTTTCATGGCATTTGACTAGTGCTCATACCCCTGATGGTCTTTACTCTTTACTTTATAACAACAGACAATGTTCCCTCCCCAGCAATGGATAGCAATGTGTCTTGCTCCGTAACTGGTCAACAATGGGCTGGCCACTACCCTTTTCTGACATTGAATACTGCTAGTTCTACCACACTAGAAACCATGAAATTGAAACAGTTACTAGGAAGGACATGAGGAGTGGTCACCTTGTTTGAGGTGGCATATTTGTGTGCAGCATAATACTCTGCATCTGCTTTCGCCTTCTCTCGGGCCAGGAACGCAGCATCTAGCAAATAAAACAGTAACTCGTGTTTGCAATGAAAGGAAATTGCACCCTGTTCCCTCATCTGGGTCACAGTATCTTTTTTTACTGCTTAATATTTCAATTGTTTGCCTCACTTTAAGTTATAAATTTAACAATTTTAAAACTCTCAGTCCTCAGGACAGCTCCTTTTTAAGGGGAATTAAAGTTCATCACTGTTAACCAACAGCTTTTTGAGTTAACTCATTTTCTGTTCTAAGTGGTTTCTTTGTCCTCTACCTCCCTCTAACTGACCATCACCTAGGGCCTTACCCTCTACCCAGGAAGGGGTCAGGCAAAACAACCATAGGCATATTATAGAATCAATTAACACAGAGAGATTAAAAAAACATATATATATATATATATATATATATATATATATGCATAAAGACTGTGGTCTAAGAACATTCACATTAGCATATGCAAGGCCCTGGGTTCAATAACAAACAGATCACTATATGATTAAAGATACAACTGGACTGTATCTTTTTCCCAGATAATCTGTTATTGCTGTTGACATGTGACAAACTGGTGGTGGTTAAGTTTATATTATCTTGAACATCAAAAAATTATTTGTGTGTTTATATATTTAAATTATGTGTGTGAGAGTGAGAAAGACACACAAACACACACAGAAAGAGAGAGAGACAGAGACAGAGAGAGGAGAGGGAGAGAGAGAGAGAGAGAGAGAGAGAGAGAGAGAGAGATATTATACCCAAGAGAACAGTGACTCTAAAGACAAGAAGAAGGTATTTGGGTATCTGATCATCTGGAGATGTAGTTAGAGGCAGTTGAGGACTAACATGGGTCCTCAGAACTAAACTTCTCTTCAAGAGCAGCATGTGTCCTTAAGCACTGAGCCATCTGCCCTGCCCTTACTGTGTACATGCCTAAAAGCTTTTCATTTCATTTTATGTATGTGGGTATCTCCAAGCATCATTTGTATACAAGAAGGTGTTAGATCCCCCCGGGACTGGAATTATTGACAGCTATGAACTATCATGTGGGTCTGCAGATTGAACCTGGTCCTCTAAAGAGTAGCCAGTGTTCTTAACCACTGAGCCATCTCTCTAGACACTTATTGTGTTTTAACAAAAGATTTTGAGGGATTCCTATACTTCATCAGAAAATATAGTAAGAGCTAAGAAAGACTCATTGTAGGAAAGGAAACAAAAGGCTGAGATACTAAGTCACAGACTAAAGCGAGAACTAAATTATATAGGTTTTGTTGTTTGTTTGTTTGCTTTCCTGTTGTAGAGCATCAGTGTAGATACTTCCTCCAGACCAGCATGTCCTATGGCTTTCCCCCACAAGACAGTCAAGAACTGGTCCTGAGGCAGAGAGGCAGTTCAAACACTCAGAACTTCAGCCTTTCACTGTTGTACCTTCAATCTCAGAAATGCGCTTTTCAGTTTCTTTCTCCATCACTTTCTGTTGAAATCGAATTTTTGCTACTTGTGCAATCTTCTCTGCTTCTATAACAACACAACAAAGAGAAACACATTTAGAATCAGCAGTACAAAGTATAACATTAATTACATGTGGCTTTATGCCTAACTGCTTCCAAGGTTTGATCTGTTCTAGAAACAACTTGAGAGGAAGCAAATTTCCTTCTTTCTTTACTGTTCTATTTTGGTAGTGCACACTTTGTGGGAGAAGGTTACAAAAGGTTAATAGTTTCAGTCTTTCATGAGACTACAGAACAATGGCTCACAGGCTAGAGGTAAAGACCAGTACAAAAGTGAAGCAATACAAACTCATGGCAACAAAGGACATGGACATAGAGTGGCAAGGGAATTAAACAAGAGGACATGTTGTAGGAAAAAATGGAGATGACCCCTGGTAGGGCTATGCCATGAAATTACATAGGGATAAATGAAAAACAAAACAAACCAAAACCCTATATATAGAGAGAGTATACAGCCAGACAACAGGAGAAGACAATAGAAAGCCTGTGTTTTAAGTGACAGGATCTACTATTAAGGGGCCATCAAGAACATGACATAAAGAAAAGAATATCAAAGAAGGAAATGAGTTACTTGTGGGAACAAATGCTCATAGTGAGCTGGGAGTTGCCACATCCAAGTGCACCCAGGAAAACTAAACACCTTCAGTGAACATCTGTCCTAACCAAAGCTCCCAGACCAAACAAGAAAGGTTCTAACTACATTTGAAATTCTAACTCCATAATTCTTAAAATGACATCTCAATTTTCCTTTTCAGACAACGATTATGAGGGCTATGTTCCTCTATGGTCACAAGTTTCTCATCTGAAGATTCAACCAAATACAGATGGAAAATACTCAGAAATTTAAAAAAAAAAAAAGTGTACTGAACATAAACTTGTCATCACTCCCTGAATGGTATAGTATAACGACTGTTTCCACAGAACTTTCATTTAATAGGTATAAGTAACCTAGAGGTGATGTAAAGTATATTGGAGAATGTACCTAAGTCAGATGAAACACATTCCATTTTCTATAAAGGCCTAAAACACCTGCAGACCATGGTATGAAGCCCCCAAAGGTCACAAGAGATACTTTAGCATATCTTGTCTCTGGCTTCTGGAGGAAAACATAAAACAAGAAAGAAATTTTCCAAAATTTCTCAGAAGGCAGCATCCTTTATAAATTACCCCAGGTCTTGATAAAGTGAAATCAATCTGTATTATTCTAGCTTAAAAATAAACTGTGATATACCACTCTCCATTTCATGGAAAGAAACCAATGAACAGCATGACCAGACTTCGAGTTCCAGACAAGTGAGAGTAGACAAACGGGAAAATTCTTTTTAGGTGTACCCTAAACTGTCATGTAAAACAATCAATTTGCCTTAAACACACAGCAAGTTCATAAGCAGCAATGAAAGCCCTCAAGAGCCAAAGATTTGTACGTGGCAGCTCTGGGGTGGTCATTTCACGAGAGGCATGTGGGCAATGCTCCAAATAGGACAAGATAAGGCCTTGTACATCTGAACTGACTTCCAAATAAAGCCAAGACCTCCAAAGGCTACAACTCTAGAGACTCTCTGGACTAAAGACCTCCATCTGCTGGCCTCACGAGAGCTGGAGCACAAGCAGTCATTTTCAAAGCCGGAGAATGAGTACCCCAGAGAACAGCCAGTGCAGCTGCATGCTTGTCATCACAGGAGTCCCCAGCAATGATGAGTGTAAGCAGTGAGAAGGTAAAACAACATGGAGAAAGCGACAGAGCAACCATGGCATGTGACGCTGGAGAAGAGGGGTGAGCGTTAAAGCATTTCAAAATATTATTCAAGAAAAGAACAGAGAAAACGACTAACTTTAGATTTTACTGATTCAGATACACAACAGTTTACAAGTAATGACTAGTTGTGCATTCCAGACACAGAATGTAAAACTTCCAGTCAAGCAAAAGAAAGAAAACAAATAGAGACAATTCACAATGGAAAAAAAAAGAAAAAAATACATGAGAAATAGCACATAATTGAGTCATAACAAATCTAAATACAGTAGCAACTACAATAAATATAAAAAGACTAAAACTCACCAGTTAAAAGACAGATTCTCACATTGGATAAGATAACAAAATCCAGCTATATGCTGTTTATAAGAGACACACCTAAAACATAATGACATAGAAAAGTTGAAAGTAAAAGAATGAGAAGATACACCAAGAAAACAGCCAAGAGAACATAGCTCTGTTGAGGCATAACCATACAGCTATCACTAGACAGCATTGAGTCTTATGCCACAAAATATGTTTGGTATAAGATAAAGAATGGTATAAACCAGTAACAAATCTCCTGAGAAATTAACAATCCCAAATGTAAATGCCCTTCATGATATAGGCTCAAAATAAAGAAAAAACTGTAAGTCAACAATGAGTATAGCAGAACATTTTAACACAATGTTCTCAATAAAATGATAGTACCAGAAGACAAAATGAGAACACAGAATATGTAATTAATCAGCACAGAAACCTGCATCCAACAAACAGAGACAATATATATATACATATATATATGTATATATATGCATATATATACATATATATATATATATATACACACACATATATATATACACACACATGGGGCATTTACAGAAAAGGACTACAGAGCAAATTACAACACACAACGCAATGACCCATACCGCAAACTGTAACTGACACTAAAAATCAATAATAAAAAAGGTAGATTCTCAAAACTCACTGAACCAAAAATTGAAAAAAAAAAAACACACCTCATGGATTAATGATGAAATTTTAATGGAAATATCTTAAAAGGAAAACTGAACACATATAAACAAAAGAAGAACCAGTAAACAAATCCTCCAAGACCAAAGTAGTACTCAGAAGAACATGTCTACTCCTACATGCTTCCACTAAAACAAAAACAAAAACAAAGCAAAACAAAAGAACCTAAAACCAAAAAGAAGAAAGAAAGAAACAAAGAAAGAAAGAAGGAAAAACTAGAAGTCAATGGTTTTAAGCATCTATTTCTAGAATTTGTTTCTTAAAGAACCGACGAATAAATTCACAGTGAAGGAAAAACAAAATCAAAGAAATAACACTAGAAAGAAATCAAGCAATCAAGCAAGCCAAAAACCACAGTTCTCCAAAAAATAATCAGTAAGATCAAAACTGATCCAACGAAAAGAATGTGCAAACAAACAACGTAAGGCAGGGAGGGGATGGTGGAGACTTCAAAGCTGCAGTGAAGGTCACAGGCCATATCCCCACTTGAAGTATTATATAAAATAGACAAATTTCAACAAAAATAAAATTTCTAAGCCTTAAAAAAATGAAAAATGGAGTAAACTTATATGCAATAGAGAAATGAAATGAGGCTAAATATACCAAAGTACCAAGAAACAAACCAGTACACACCACAGTACACCATACTGCTTTATGGGATCCATGAGGCCCAGGAGAGGGAAACAATACACACCATACACAAATGTTCTGGGAAAGAAATGTTCTTCAAGTTATTCTGAGGTTGAAAGACGCACAGCACACAACAAACAGCAAACCCCAACACCAAACAAAATACAAATAGGCAAAACATGGTAAGAGTCTATAAGAAACCGTAAGCTGATCTCATACGTAAAACTTCTTAAAAATTATTAGTAAGCCTTACAAGAGATTGTGGTGAACTTTCCACATAATTCCTGAATAGGTTTAATAGAGTAAGACAAAGAAAATCTAACAATACAATCTACCATGCTAGCAACTTAAAAATCAACCCCACATATATAGAAAATAATTTAGCTTCAGTAATTCTTAATAAGGGCCCTTGGCAAGCAAAGGACAAAAGAATCTTCATTACATAGCAAATGTTAAGACAGCAATTATTATAGGAACTAGAGCAGCAGAATGCCTGATCCTGCTACTTTATGAGGCAAAAGCTTAAAGCAGTGAGACAAAAAGAGATGAAGGCGTGATGTTTTTATGCAGAAGAGAGTAGACTTACTGATATCTAAAAACAATACTATTGCTCACAGGAAACCCAAGGCTATCATTATGGATACGAGCATTTTCAGCACTGTGCCTAACTAAAAACCAATGGATAGCTACACAAATACAATGATAAGCTAGAGAAAGTTCCTTTGTAGAGGACTGTACTTATTACAGAAACAAAAAAATTTTTAAAGGGCTACACAGGAATGAACTGTGTTTATTTTTCTTTCTTTTTTTTTTTTTTTTTTTTTTTTCTCTTTGAGGCAGTTTTCTGTAGCTTTGTCTGCTCTGGAACTTACTCTATAGAGCAGGCTGGCCTTGCCACCCCAGTACTAGGACCAAAATATGTGTGTCACCACACCAGGTACTAATGGAATGAATTTCTAGCAAATATCAGGGACTTTAAGAATACTATACTTTTTCCAGTTTTCATGTGTGTGTGGGCACACACATGTAGAACACATGCATGTGGATGCATAGCACGTGGAGGATACCAGGATGTATCCTCCTGGAGGATATCAACCTCCAGGAGGTTGATACCAGGAGTCACTTCTGACTCTTCCATTTTATTTAAGGTGGGGTCTGCTGCCAGATGGTTCTGGGGAGCCCATGTATGCCTAGTAAGGCTGAAATTACAGGTGAGTCACCAAGCCCTCTCCATGTTTTTAAGTGTTTCTGGTTTTCAAAACTGCTTACACTTTATACTGTGAGTCATCTCCTTAATCTTTAATATGATATTCTTTAAAATACATTTCTCATAAATAAAAGAAATTTGAAAGCCTCAGTATCATAAATATTTCCATTCTTTCCAAATCAGTATACATTCAGTGTAGTTTCAACAAAAATCCTGACAGTATTTTACAGAAGTGAGCTGGTCCATATATATAGTCTCCTGGCTGAATACAGGGCCTAGTCAGTCTAGGCTAATTTCAGAATAATTACAAACAGTTAACAATTACAGCCAAGAGCAACAGCTAAGGAAAAACTCCAGCAGCGAGAAGCAACAGGGAAGACAGAGCAAAGGCTTAAAATAAAACAGAGATCTTTGATATGGAATATCTTACTATATAACATGAATGGCATTCAAAAAGAGGAAGTAATGAACTACTCAATTGTCTGAGATAACTGGGTTGCCATTTGGAAGAAGTAAAGCCAAATCTCTGTCATATTAACTAATGAAAGTCCCTTGTGAATGAAAGGCCCATACACAAAAAGCAGAACTTTAAATGTTTAGAATAAATGGCACTGGTGGAGGCAAAAGAACTCATAAACAAAATAAGACAAAACCCACCAGATTTGTGATGAACTAGACTATGTGAAAATCAAATATCTGTATCTCAAAGATACCTCAATTCAAAGAACACTAAATCATTTGCAAAGCATAAATCTGGGGAAGGATCAGAACTGAAAAAATACAAAGAACACCATAATCAGTTAGAAAAAGTCATCGGAGACCTGGCATAAGACATTCAAAGGCAGTAAATCTTAAATCCAATACACAATTACCAATAATCTGGGATATTAAAGCCGTCCATCAATGAACTGGCATGCATGCTTGAAGTCTGGCAACTCCAAGGGGTAAGGAGGACATAGAAAGGAGAACTTAGCCTAGCAATACAGAACCCAGAACTCAAACTCTGCTCAAGACAGCCAAATTGGAAGAACCAGGGAGCAAGGAATTTGGTAGCAGAGAAACCAGAACACACCCACACACTGGACTCAGCAATTGTACACTGAGGATGTTTTTTACAACGTGCTTCTCAACTGACCTACCCCAGAGCACCTTTTCTTTGAACTTAAATCTATTAGGAGCTAACAGATTATAAACTATAATAAAAATGAATTATTAGAACTACTCAGAGCTCCCAGGGACTAAGCCACCAACCAGAGCATACATGGGGCAGCCCATGGCTCCCTCTACATATGTAGCGAGGACTGCCTCATCGGGCCTCAGTGGGAGGGGATGTGCTTGGCCCCATGGAGCTCTGATGCCCCAGAGAAGTGGGATGCTAGGGAGGTGAGGTGGGGGAGGGTGGGGGTTTGTGGAGGGGGCACCGGGAAGGGGGACAACATTTGAAAGGTAAATACATAAAATAATTAATAAAAAAGCAAAACTTGTAGCAGTGTAGGGGAATACCAGGACAGGGAAGCGGGAAGGGGTGGATTGGGGAACAGGGGGAGGGAAGAGGGCTTATGGGACTTTCGGGGAGGGGAGGGATCCAGGAAAGGGGAAATCATTTGAAATGTAAATAAATAATATATCGAATAAAAAAAAAGTAAAATTTACAAAAAATTAATGGTATGAAAATGCTTTAAGAATTTCTTAAATTCTCTCAGGAGTTGGACAGTTTCATTATGGCTTAGGAAAAAGAGCTGGTACAGGCCCATCCCACACCCTCCTCTGAGTCACACTGCTCTAGGAAGCTCCTGTATGTGTGCACGGAGAAACTGAACAGGCAGTCAGCACACAGCAGTGATGTAGTAAGAACACACTAGAAAATAACTCTTTAGCAGGAGTTCACCGAATGAACAGATTCCTGTGCAGAGTGAAATTATACTGTAAACTGAAAATAAGCTAGGGTGCTTCATTACCTACTGGCTTTACTTACTTTAAAGGTTTAAGGATATCTGAATGTACAATGAAGGTTCCAGAATTCTCCACTACATAACGCTGTCTTATGTCCCCTCACTGTCCAACATGAAATTGATAAAGAACAGGACAAAGTCACAATACACAGCCATCCATTTCACAAATAGATCCAAGTACCTATAACAGCCCTTTTCCTCTCTGTCTCAGCTTCTTTCTCCACAACCTTTTGTTTCTGTGCAGCTATAAGAAGCTTTGTCTTCTCTGCCTCCCTGTGAAGTAAAACATACAAAAATCAGAAAGGCTTCTGCCTTTCCCTTCCTCCCACCACCTTCCCTCCTTTGTGGTCCTGAGGATACAGTACAGTAACATGCAGGTTTAAGAGTGTAACTCAAGCTTATCCTGTATATGACCCTTCTGAGTAAGGAGAGAGAAGGGAGGGGGCAGTGAGAGACGAGGGAGGAAGGGGAGAACCCATATGTTTCATCTATTAGCGGAACAATCATATATAAAGTTTAAGATATTTCCTGATCCTTCAAAAATTATTTCTTTTTTTTTTTTTTTTTTTGGTTTTTTTTGACAGGGTTTCTCTGTATAGCCCCAGCTGTCCTGGAACTCACTCTGTAGACCAGGCTGGTCTCGAACTCAGAAATCTGCCTGCCTCTCCCTCCCAAGTGCTGGGATTACAGGTGTGCACCACCACCGCCTGGCGGCTCAAAAATTATTTCTATTAGGAGCTCAGATTTATAATCTACCTCTCAGCCTGATAATTCATGCTTTATAGTTTTAAAGCATAGCTCTACAATCAACAGAGAAAATAAAACTACACAACAAAAGATAGACTAGAAACAAAAAGGACTCAGGGTTATTACACCACAGAGTAGTGCTATTCCCTCAGACCCTGAATTAATGAAATCTCTCTGTCTCTGTCTCTCTCTGTGTTTGTGTGTGTGTGTGTGTGTGTGCGCGCACGCGCGCGCGCACATCTTTGAACTTTGGAAATGTCCATACATAAAGAGAAATCTAGTAATAATTTACTGGGAATTAAGATACAAAAGGTAGTATTACTAAGTACAGAAAACAGCTATGTATCCAATCCCAGAGTAAGCATTTTCCATCTTTTCCCTAGACTGTTATATTAATATATAAACAGTTCTAAATAGAAATACTAGGACCCCCATAAGTGTTACTCACATTAACTCAAAATTTCTTCTTATGGCTTCTGGGATTTTGGGTTTTGTAACACGCACAGCCTAAAAAAAAAAAGTGAAAAGCCAAAATATATATGAAAAAATAAGTATTCAAACTAGGCATGGTAGCATACAAATATGTAATCTAATGGTGGCAGGAGGATCAGAAGGGAGCTCAAGGTCATCTTAGAAAAACAAAACTCCAAACAGACAGCAACAACAAAAGAAGACTTTAACCATGCCTTCTCCTGGCGAGCTCCGCTGGAGAAGACTCTATAACAACTGTAGTGCAGTTCTCCACTCACTCACAAAGGATCCCACTACCCATCTACACAGAGCTGTCATACCAAGAGTCACAGATAAACTACCTGTTTACTTAAATGATGCCTGACTTCAAGAGAAAACCACCTTATTCCTGAAAAAGTTAAACTGGGGAAGTTCCCCTTAGAAAATAGTTTACAAACCTCTATAATTGGAGAGTTTTGTTTGCCATTTCAAATATGCAAACCAAAGAAGAGAAGTCAGGTAAAGGAACAAGGTTGAGAGGTAAATTATGTTAAAAGCAAATGAAAATCCTAGGCCAGTGTGCAACTAAAATCTTTGTCCAGTAAGCCAAAGATCACTTCCTAAAGTTATAATCTGTTGGTAGTAAGTACAGAAGTATAGAAGCTTTAAGACAGCAGTTCTCAACCTATAGGTCAAGACTCCTTTGGGGGTCGCTTATCAGATATCCTTTGAGTATCATAGGGGCCATATATCAGACAGTTTTTACATTATTATTTGTAATGTAGCAAAATTACAGTTATGAAGTAGCAATGAAATAATTTTACGGTGGGTGGGTGTTACTACCACACAAAGAACTGTATTCAGGTGTCAGGAAGGTTGAGAACCACTGCTTTAGGAAACCAGCTGCGCAGAGCTTGCACTCTTTCTTTCTAGAGTCCATTTAGAACAAAGTTTATCTGTATTTGCAGACATTCTTTACTGATCCTTTGTTGTTCTAATCACAGTGGACTTTGGCATAATTAAGAGTATCTACTTGGAATCTGTTGCTGTTGAAGGCTGACTTTCCTAAGCTAAGAACTTATCTCTGGAAGCTTTCGCATTTGCTAACCAAACATCCTGCACCCACCGCTGATACTGCATCCACATAACTCATGTGATCTCTCTTTAAAAACTGGATAAATGTTTAAGTAACAAAGTCTTTAAGCACATGAATCTTATTTTTTTTTAACTTTCAAAACTTGCAATTTTTTAAAAGACATTTTTACACTTATTTTTGTGTGTATATGTGTGCGAAGTCAAAGGAAAACTTGCAGGTTCTCTCCTTTCACTAGGTGGGCTCCAGGCAATAAGGGCCTTTCAATAATAAATACTTGCTGAGCTATTTATTTCACCAGTCCATAATTTTCAATAATCCTTTCTTTCTCGGTTCACCCAGGGTTAATTTTTTAAGCCTGTCTATAGTAAAAATAACATCTCCTTTGATAGCTAAGCTATAGTACAGACCAAGTAAAGACTTCATTTTAAAAGCCTAGAAAAAAAGCATATGCATTTGCTTAAGTTTTTCTAAAATGAAAGAATTCTCTACCATTGTAGAAAAAAAAATCACAAGGTGATTTTAGACCATAAGAAACAGCATGAGTTAGATTCTCAACCATAAACACACAAGAAAGCATTTGTCAAGCTTCTGATGACCTAAGAATCTCAACCTCTGAAGACTGGAGAAATGGTTCAGTGGTTAAAGAGATCCATAGAACCCTGGGTTGATTCCCAGCACCACACGATGGCTCAGAACTATAACCAGTCCCAAAGAATCTCAAGTCCTCCCTGGCACCAGGTGTGCATGTGGTGCACAGACATACTTGAAGGCAAAACACCGAAATACAGAAATGCTGAATGCTGCCTGCCATTGCATAGCTCTAAAAACCCACTGCTTCCCCATCTACAAACAAAAGTAAAGACCAAACAAACAGATAAAAAACAAAAAACCAGTTCTCTCCCTTGCTCAACTTCTAGCTCTTACTGGAGAAAACACCTAGAAAAGAACAGGATGAAGTTAAGTGCCTTCTTCAGTCTATCTGTGAAAACACATATAAGTTCCCTACTACTACAGCTGGGACACAGAAATCACCAATTTCTGGGCCATATTTCCAGTGATTTGTAAATTATCCTCGTTTCCTCCAGGGAGAGGACACTACTTCAAAGTTGATAGTGGCTTTCAAAGAACAAACACAGAATACTTTGTAACCTATAAGTTTATAATTCAACACATAAAATAAGTGGTAAACATCCAAACTATTGGCTAGACAAAAGACTGGTGGATCTGTCCTCTCTAACCCAAAGGCAGAGGTGGAGAAATCAAGTATTTGACCCATCTTTCTTTGGAAAAGTACAGGCATTTTGAGTTAAGCCATGTTTGCCTTAGTTAGGCTCCTGGGAGAGAGGCAGAGGGGTCTAAGACAACAGTAGCTCTCAACCTGTAGGTTGTAACTCCTGGCAGGGGTTGTGTGTGTGTGTGTGTGTGTGTGTGTGTGTGACATAACAGATATATGCATATCAGATATTTGCATTATGATTCATAAAGGTGGCAAAATTAGACTTATAAAGTAGCAAAGAAATAATTTTATGGTTGGAGTCACCACAACATGAGGAGCTATAATAAAGGGTCACCAGCATTAGGAAGGCTGAAGTGTGGTCTAAGGGCCTCCACACTTTCTGCCTAAAAGGGCAGCTTGGTTCTTGGCTTTACTTTACCAGCACGCTCTCTCCTTATACAGTGTACTTAAGAACAGGGAAATTTTCAGTGACTTCATAATTGTTAATAATAGCTCCTCAAAACTGCCCCTAGAGACCAGTGCCCCTCAGAGCCCCTCACAGATCCTAGTAGATGGGCTTCTTGCCTAACATCTACAGCAACTCATTTGCTTTAGAAAAACGTATACATCCAAAGAACCCAACACTAGGGAAAGATGAGCAGTATGCATGACATAATGCTACTTGGATGACACTGTCCTTCTGAGAATAGGAGTCTCAGATGCGGCTATTCTGGCTTTTATTCAGCCAGGAAATAATGCACGGTGAACTACTCCCAAGTCTTCTCATTATTCGAATTAGCTTGATGAGCCTGAACAGTCTGAAGAGTTGAGGAGGACATCTTGTCTGGTTCATCTAGACAAGTCTCCATGGCCAGAATGAACCAGACCATTTAATGTCTGTAGGTAGGAAAAGGTTTTCCAGCCTGGGCAAAGGTAGAGCCAGTCTTTGGATGCTAAAGCTGAGCTCGTAAGCCTGACTGAGTTCATCATATGGATCTTGACAGGATGGCTACCACCTTAAAGTCTCTCACGTCATGAATTTAAGTTCATGAGAAGATCTGATGCAGAGATGGGTAATGCTGTGTAATAGTTCCGTTCTTTTACAATAAATCTTAGTAGCTTTCCAAGATATAGTTTCTTGAACTTTCCAGTGAGATAGTCCTTCTACCTCTCGCCTAAGGTCCACAGGCACATTACCCACTGTGACCTTATTCCTCTGTCTGTAGAAAGCTGCCTCATGGCTTAGTGGAGAGAAAGGTGGCATGCTAAGTTCCTCTTTAGATTGCCTGGTTCCTCTTGACCCTGATGGTAGGTGTGGAGGGGAACAATGAACTGCAGTAGTCCTTTTTGAGGTACCCATAGGTCACCCAAAGCCTTGGCAAATATGGCTGTGCCCAGTCTAGGGATTAGTAAGATACAAAAACTAAGGTAGCTGAGATGCAGCCCTGACCCATCCTGGGCGGGGTTAATGGATTGGAGACCCCTGGACTATATAACACCCCAACACTCAGAGAGTCAAGCACAAGGATTTTAAGAGCAAGCATTCAAAACATCTTCAAGTGGACAAGGGGATATAGTTCAGTGGTAGAATGCTGGCTTAGTATCAGAGAGTGCTTGGGTTGGGGCCTTAGAACCACAAACCAAACAAAAACAGAACTTTTAAACAACACAGCATTTCCTATGTGAAAGAGAATAATCAGATCTGTAGGTAATAAGGAGGACTACCATACTAGTCTGAGGATCACAGGGATAGAATAAGGCTCTGTGTGACAATATCAGCCACCAAAGTAAAGGACTAAAGTAAGGCAATAAGGACAATTCAGTGGCGAATTCAGAAGTCAAAAATTTAGAACCAGAATTTATAAGATAACAGCTTTCATGGTGTGAACCCCAGACATAAAGGTAACTTCCATTCTGGATGACTATGACTTAGAGAGAAACACAGGCATACTATATTTAAAGACTTGTCAACTATCTTTACAGCCTTATTTAAAAAAAAAAAAAGCATAAAATAGGAATACCTTTTGTGAATGTGTGTGTGTGTGTGTGTGTGTGTGTGTGTGTGTACACATCAATTGTATAAATAATTGGTTTCATTCTGAGACTTTCATAGTGGACCTTTTAAAGAATTTGCTGTTTGAGGCGAAACATGCTACAAGCTTGCCAATCTTAGGAGACATCATATTCAGTATAGCAGATACCAAGAGTTAATTGAATCATAAAATATTTAAGGAAAAAGAAGCAACATATCAAAAAACAATGAGTAACAAACACATACACAAGGGTGCACATGTGCATGCATGCATGTGTACACAGTGGCAGGAATGGTGAAGAAGATGATGAAATCAATTTACCAGTTTTCAACTCAGTGTCAGCATATAACAACTCATTCTACTGAATAGCACAGAAAGCAAGTATAACCATTTTCACTATTCTCCTTTGCCACCATAATTTTTCCAGAAAAGAAAATGGGTAGAATGACAGGAAAGGAAACAAGAATGGCTGTCACAGCCAGAGCTTCTTGACCACAGAAATACTCACCAGGTGTCTACTCTGTACTAACTGCTCTTTTCTCTAGACACTGGATACAGTAGTGAACAACAAAGCGAGATTGCTCTTGTGGAATTACAATTTTAAAAGACAGGAAACAAACAAATAATAAAAGGAAATGAGAGTGATCCCCCAGGGAAGGGGGACAACATTTGAAATATAAATAACCAATAAAAAAGGAAATGAATGAGAAAATTTCAAGTAATTATGAGTACTATGAAGAGAACTTAACTAGGATGACCTGAAGACCAGGAAATCAGTAAGTCTGGAGGAAAAACAAAATCAAGACTTTAACATAAATATATTAACTTTAAAAAAAGTAATGCAAAACTTATTAGAGACAGAAAATTCAACAAGGTAGATATTTTAAATTTCATTTGGAATATGATTTTTCCCCTGCATCAGAAATTATATAAGAAACAAAAAATGGTGAAATCAAGAAAACTCATAACTATATTTTATAAATTAAACACTAATTTAGGTAACTGATAGTTTAAAAATATCAATAATAACGGCAGAACTATTGAAGGCCCTTACACTACACACATGACATACCTCACCAAACTTTAAAATCCAATCAAAGTTAAGTGAGCACAACCCACAAACCTGGAGGTCAAAACTGCATTCCAAGTATTATAAGAAAGCAATATTCTGATAAAAAGACAAAATTAATAAAAACAGCATATTTCAAGGCTATAGCAATTTTATATGATTTTTTTTAATTAAAAAATATATAAAGAAATTCAAAAGATCTTTGCTGCTGGCAGAAGATCAAGTAGAAAAGGGGAGAGTGACCCAAAAAACAGAAGATCACTGTCACTACCCAGTTGGGAGAGGGAAGAAATTGAAGTCCCACTTCATAATTAATGCTAAAACAAACTTCACATGAATCAAAGACTTCCATCTTAAGAATATTAATGTAGGCCAGTGGTGGCCCATGCCTATAATCCCAGTACTTGGGAGGCAAAGGCAGGTGGATTTCTGAGAGTTCGAGGCCAGCCTGGTCTACAGAGTGAATTCCAGAACAGCTAGGGCTACACAGAGAAACCCTGTCTTGAAAAACCAAAAAAAAAAAAAAAAAAAAAAAAAAAAAAGAGTAATGGTTTCTTAATGTTATCTAAATTAGCCTTACACAATGTAAGAAGCCACTAAAATGCTGTAAGCCTTATTTTTGCAGCAGACAATTACAGAGAGCTACAATTGGTCAAAAGGCAAAGAAAAAACTTACCATGGGATGACCAGGCCCAATGGCTACATTTACAAAGTAATTCCTACACCCCAGGCTCAGGGAACATTGCAAAAGAGGGGCAGAAAGAGTATAAGAGCCAAAGGACCAAGAAGTCTGCTGTGAGTAGGGAATCCAACTTCTTCACTTTTGTAAGAGACAGAAATAAAAGGTATACCACCAGGGATGGACACCACCCACACAGCAGCTAACACTCGCCAACTCCAGCTCTAGGGCTCTGACACCCTATTCTGGCCTCTGAGGGCACCAGGCACAAACATGGTGGAGATGTACACGCAGACAAAACACCCACACACATTAAAACCAAACAAGCAAAGCAAAGCACAGCAAATCACCTCATCACCAAATGGGCTAATGGACCAAACAGTTCTAACAGACATCCACCCAACAAATAGAGAAACTACACTGAGGCGAGGGGACCCAGTGCTCCTGGTCATAACGTTCTTGTTAGGACTCCTTTATTAGTATGTTATCCTTAATAAACAGATACCAACAAGAAAAGAAGTCAAATACTCAACTTTGAAAGATTTTAAAGACTCCCTGAAACTCTTAGGCCTTATAAACATTTTAGCAAAGCAGCAGGATACAAAATTGACATACAAGAATCATTATGTTTTCTATATACTAGTAATGAACTTCTCAAGAAAGAAATTTGAGGAGGGGGCATGGGATAACATTTATAACAGGATTAAAAAAATAAAAAAGAAACAAGCCAAAATTAGGTATAGACCTAACAAGGAAGCGAAAACTTAAGACACTAAAGAAAGTAACTAAAGAACATAAGAAGGTGGAGGGGACCTCCCCTGCTCATGGACTGGGAGAACTAACATTGTGGAAATGGCTGTGTCACAGATTTAAATCAGTGCCTAAATTTCATATGGAAGAAATATCTCCCATCCTGCCACCAACAGCCAAAGGAATTAGTAGTAGAAACAACAATATTCAGTTTGTGTATAAAACATCCAGAACTTATGCAGAACCATTACATATCAGTAGGTTAAAAAAATCTTACAGAAAATGGGCAAAGGAAGCAACCACTATTAGAAGATGAGCATTAAAAAATATCAAAAGATGTTTGACTTCATTAATAACCAAATAAATGCAGGTCAAAAAGAGAAGACTCCCATCTATCTATCTCTGGGGAAGGCCAGCGTATATTTCAGAGCCCAAAGCTAGGGATGTCACAGTGGCAGTGCTAATAAGTGTGCACGTGTGCAGTTGCTTTAAAAGACAATTTGTATATCAGGAGAACATGTCATGGTTCATAATACTAATGATAATAAATAAATAGCTGGGAACAGAGAAACGGCGAAGTAATATGAAGAAGGGAATTCTAAGTAGCTACTGAGATCTCAGCTGCATCTGAGAGACACAGTGCCTGCCATGAAATACTTTTCTCCTTTTTTTTCATAAAAATTTAATGAAAATTTCCAGATTTATTCAAAGTCTTAATTAGATCAAAGTCTTTGGGCATGCTCTCTTGAAATAGCCTCTCACTCTTATAACAACACTCTTAGAGCAATTGCCGCCCAATGGATTACCTGCGAACTAACATCTTGTGACATCTATTTTGTTTAGAACTGTTGTTTAATTCTTACATCTAAACTCTTTTTTCATGATGTTATTGAAGGCATGGTATACTTTTAACTGATTATTAACCATTACCGTTTAAAAATAACTCACAGTTGGTAGAAATATGAACTTAGTTCCTCTCCTCATAAGAGCTTTAAATTACCTTCCTAAAAATTTACAAGAAAATATCACTCAGCATGCGTCCCATTTCTGCAAGGAGGTGAAGCCAAATTGCCACAGTGATTTGGTTAAGAACTGCACAACCAGCCACAGAAAGGCATTCAAATGGAAGCTCTGGAAGCATCCCCAGAAAGCTTAGGAAGTGGCTTACCTGGATGGTGAGCCCTGGGGCCATGGTGTTTAAATCTTTTTGCAGGGCTTGCTTCAGGTTTTCATCTATTTGATCTGTTTTTGAAGCCAAGAACAATAAATCTCATGATATTTGGTTATTTTTATTTAACACCAAAACAAAGTCAGTCAGGAGAGACCCTGATTCCAGTCGTGCTCTGTCACAGAGCTTAAGCAACTTGATAAAGTTTTTATCATGGATATATGAGATGAATACAGAGCATTTTTTTTTTTTTTTGAGAAATCTCACACTAAGAAAGAAAGATGACAAACAGCAACTCTAAGTTTACTCTGGAAATGTTTACCTAGTAAGTTCAGTTTCACTTTGGGTCAATGATTATTGAATAACTTAACTCACACTTTTACTAGGCTAGTAATTATTGACTAAGGCAGTTTTTTGAATAAATGAAGGAGGTGAGTCTTTAGTTTCTTAATTCCTTTTATAGCTCAGATTGATCTAAACTTACAGTCACCCTGCCTTGGCTTTCTAGGTGCTAGGATTATAGATGTACCCCATCTAGCCTATGTATATTGATTTTTATAACTTTTCAAATTAATCTTTACATAATAACTAGATGTCATTTCTATTGGTTACCACCTTACTATCACTTTGAACTTAAAAAAGAATTTAAGTACAGGCAGTGGTGGTGCACGCCTTCAAACCCAGCTCTTGGGAGGCAGAGGCAGGTAGATCTCTGGGTTCAAGGCCAGTCTGGTCCACAGAGTGAGTTCCAGGTCAGGCAAGCCTACAGAGAGAAAACTCTGTCTCAAAAAACAAAAATACAAACAAGAGAGGCAAGTCTTTGACGAACAGATCAATTAGACCATAAGAAGCTATCACTTTACTTGATCTCCCAATGGATGAATTTTTAATCACCTCAAGGGTAGTTTCACCATTACCAAAGAAAGAAACTAGTGATGTGACAGGTCAGGCATTGCAGTGGTTGTCGGCCATCAAAAGCAAGGGACTGGTTTAATTCCATTTTCTTTACATCGTGTGTTATTGGTTCTCCTTCCTCGGTGTGGAGTCTGGGGATTGAACTGTGGTCATCAGGCTTGATGGCAAGCACCTTTACTCCCTAAGCAATCTTGTCAGCCCCTCAATTGGTAAACTTTAAATTGATTAGCCATTCCTTTACCTCACACTGAGAAATAAATTAAAATTCCATGAAGAAATGAACACCAAAGGCAATAAATGTGAGTCCCTGGTCAGAACTTACATAATCTCAACTGAAAACTTTTACAGAACAGAGGTAACAGCAGGCCTGGGTCCGTGGCCCTTTGTACTTGGAAGTTTGGATCTGGAGAGAACTCTCATACTATGACAGAGCTGGTAAAAGTGCCATGCTGTGCCTGTTTATACAAAGGAGTTTGTGCTGAACACTCTTTCCTTAGGGAGTCTACACGTTTGGCTGGCAGAGGGTGTCTATATGATCAACCTGCAGTGACATTCCGAGACACTGAGTGGCTACCAAGCCTCCCCGGCAGTCAGCATTTCCCATATGCCCACACGATGGTACAAGGGAACCAGCACACCCTAGGACTCCACAATGAGAAGATTCTTAGAAGCCACGTGCAGTTTCTCTTTTCCACACTATACCTTTTACTTTTGCTGGGTTTTATCCTTATCCTTTGTGTGTAATAATCTTAGTTGTGAATATAACTAACTACATGCCAGGTCCTGGCTGTCCTAACAAGTTCTGAATCCAAATGGCCTGGAAGTGGATCTTAAGGAACACCTGTGTTTTTGCTGTGAGAAAACGCCATGACCATAAGCAACTTGAGGAGGAAAGGGTTATTTCATCTCCCAGCTTACAGTCCAGCATGAAGGAGATCAAGGCAGGGCAAGTAATGGAAGCAGAAGTCACAGGGGACTGCTTAGGCTTGCTCACCCTGCTTTTATAGAGCATCCAGGACCACAGTTAGCTACGCCCTCCCACATCAATCATCAAGCAAGAGAAGACTCCATATGCTTCCCCACAGGCCAATCTCATGGGGGCATTTTAATTATTGAGGCTCCCTTTCCCAAATGCGTCTAGCTGATGTCAAACTATACAACTAGGCCAGCATACTCTCAAATATATCTTTAATAAGATAGTACAGTAAAAACAGAATATAGCATGTGAATAGTCATTTTCTAATTCCTACCAAATTGTGTGAGAAAGTATCACTTAAGTGGGGGCATGGTGATACATGTGTTTAATCCCAGCACTGGGAGGTAGCAGCAGGCTGATCTCGTAAATTTGAGGTCAGTCTGGGCTATATAGTAAGATTGTGGAGAGAAGGGGAGGAGGGAGGAAGGGAGAAAAATCAACATAAGATAAAAACAAAGACCTTTAAAGATACTCTAGAGGTCCTGAGTTCAATTCCCAGCAACCACATGGTGGCTCACAACCATCCATAATGAGATCTGACAAGTGTCGGAAGACAGCTACAGTATACTTACATATAACAATAAATAAATCTTTAAAAAAATACTTGAGCTATTAAAAATTCAGACAAAATACTCAAATGGCCCAAGGTTTACTAACATTACAGCATCAACAGTCTATTTACATATTTAAAACAAATGATCACTTACCAAACAATTCTATGTAAACTTCTTGAAGTGTGTGGGCACTGCAAAACTGGTTCAGTTCATGGTGAATTTTATTGAAGATTAAAGTCTTGTCATAGTCTGCAGTATAGTTCCTCACAATGTCAAAAACTGAAGGAGAATAAAATTCATGTTTGTTTCACCCAACAATGACCCAACTATCTTGGAATTCAGCAATGAAAACGTGGTATATTATCCATGAGGAAAGTATTGGCACAATGGTGAAAACATAAGGCACTACTCAGACCCTACATTCTTGGGCTCGATTTAACCTATTTCCTTGCATTCACAGCATTAACAGAAGACCCAGGTTCCATACTAAGGAAAGAACAGGTGGCCAAGGAAGGGATGGACGTGAGTCAGATGTGTACTCATGCAGCAGTGTGAAGATGAACTGAGACGCAGGAAAGCACAAGCAATTGCAAAGCAAAGCTCCAGTCGAGAGATAAAGAAAGACAGAACTGGGGCTGGAGAGATGGCTTGGCAGTTAAGAACACTGACTGCACTTCCAGAGGTCCTGAGTTCAAATCCCAGCAACCACATGGTAGCTCACAACCATCCATAATGGGATCTGACGCCCTCTTCTGGTGGTCTGAAGACAGCTACAGTGTACTTACATATAATAAACAAATCTAAAAAAAAAAAAAGACAGAACTGAAGAACATCAAGAGTAAAAGGAAGCTGCTGCAAATTTAGACACATGCAACTTAAAGTATAATATAAAGTAAAAATATACATGTGCAGTTAATTTTTAAAAGGTGGTTTATTACTGAACAGACACTATAGAGATCAGTATAGAGATCTTTAACTATTACTGACCTCAGCCATGCCACTCCTCAGGTATATTCCTGAGGGACTCTACTATAACATCCATGCTTATTGATGTACCATTCGCAACAGTCAGAAGATGGATTTAGCCTAAGTGTCCATCAACAGATATGTGGATTGTTAAATGTAGTAGATATACACAATGGAATTTTATGTAACTGTAAATTAAAATGAAATCATGGCATTTTCATGATGGATAGAACTGAAAACATTGTGTTAAAGAAATAAGCCAGATTCAGAAAGAAAAACACTACAAATTTTCTCTCATATTTATAGCCTAGATTAATACTGTGCATATGCGTGTGTATCATACATCTAGAAAGAAGCTCATGAAAGGCGAAGAAGAGTATCTAAGGATGGGGAGAAAGGTAAGAGTAGTGGAACACATGACACGAGAGAAGGGAGGACTATCTAGAAGGAGGGAGCCAGGTGGAGGACAAGGCACATGGGAGGAGAGCCATGGGGGATGGGAGATCATGAAAATGACAGAATAAAATACATTACTTTATATGCTAACAAAAATTCTTAATCAGTTTTTAAAGGCTTTTATTTTTAAAAAACTCTGGGATATCAGGGAAAGAGCTAACATTTACTAAGGTGGACTTTACATTAGGCAACTTATATACACTGGTGTTTAATTACCCCTGCCACCCTCTCCTAATTTTCTCTCTTAGGAAACTAAGAACCAGAACCTTTCAGAACTATCCCCAAAGGTAACATACCAGACTGTGTCAGAACCTGTGCTCTTACTATAAAACATGCTGCTTTCTCCATTTGTTTTCAAATCCAAACATTTGCTCTACTGGCCTTCCTACATAGGCTATTAGATACAACTGAACTCTAAGTCATACTAGATAAAACATTTGTTGATAAATAACTGCTAAATATATGGTCTCATTGTCTTCCAAATAAACCAGTGATCTAAAACTCTCCTATCTCTAGGGAGAGAGCCATCAGCTTTTCTCTTTTTCAATTCTGAATCATATCCATTCCAGTGAATTGTGATCGGAGAACATAGTCACTTGTTGCTCTCTGTGGGGGCATTGCTTCCAAGATCCTCTGGAGATAGTGAAAGTCTACAAATGCCTAAGACTTCTATTTAAGTAGTATCTGCATAAAGCTATACATACTCCTGTATACTTTACCATGTCTAGGTGATTATATAGTATCTAATATAGTTACCACATAAATAGTTACTACACTGAACAGTTTGGGGAATAATGATAGAGGGGAAAGTCCACATGTTTAGTATAGAATCAGCTTTTCCCCTCAATGATTGATACATGCTTGGTTGGACCTGTGGATGTACATGCCACAGATACAGAGGGCTGTCTGTAGATGAGAAACCACGAGGAAAACAACCATCAAAGAATAGCATTCAAAAACTCCCTGACAATACTATACTTGCAACTCTTTGCTCTGAAATCTTTCTCCTATCTGTGTCTGGACAGTGATATGAACTTTAACATGACCTTATATTTCAATATATGTTTTCCCCTTTCTATCATGACTTCTCAAGTACAATGAAAACACCTTGGAGGCAGAGGCTACCATTTTCACATTTTCGATGCTCTTGCAAAACACAAGGCATTGGTTTACTCCACATGCCAATTTGTTAACAAGGATGAAGATCAGATATCTTCAAAATTTGCAATTAAATTCTTATGTGTTCATGTGCTACACACACACACACACACACACACACACACACACAAACACGAGGGCCACAAATCAATCTCAGGTGTCATCCCTAGTCTCTCACTAGTAGGCTGGAGCGGCTGGCCTCTGCACCTTGGGACCTTCCTGAGGCTCGGCACTGGGATTACAAGCACACACCACTACACTAAGCTCATGGGTACTCAGGATTGAATTCCGGTCCCCAAGCTTGCACAACAAATGTTTTACAAACTGAGCCATCTCCCTCCACAGCCAAACATTTAAAAAATAACACATATCCACTTTATCTCTGAGGTGTTCATCTTTTACAAAGAAAATGCTTCCTTATACTACACATTTTCAGACTGCTCTGCAAGTTACGGCAAATCATAACTAGAAAATGACAAATGAGTGTGACCCAAGAAAATTGATCAATTATAGATCTTCAGGATACAAAGAAATTCTTCTCCAACAAAATGGATACAATGCCATTTTCTTTTCTAGAAACATTTGCTTTCAGAAACAGTAAATTGAGGGAGGAATAGCTTACTAGTTCCTGAAAGCTAATTCTGACCAGAACTTGTGACTTGTTTGTACCTCTATTTCTGGCAAATGTAATACTTTCATGATCATTCTTTTATAGTCATCAGTGATCACTAGGGAGTAAAACTTTAAAAAGTACCTTACTCTCTTTCCTCAGTTGTAAATACTTTGGTTATAATTATAGAAACACAGCAGATAGTTATCATTACCTGCATATGGAGCCAACATATTAACCACTTCTATTCGGTCAATATAGATCATGACTCCACCACTAAAAACAAACAAACAAGAATGGAAAGTGTGAGCCAGAGCTACAATGAAAATAATATAGCACAACACAGAAGTTACAGATAGACCAGGGAGAACTTGGTCATCTAACTTAAAACTTAGGGAGAACCTGACAAAGTAGCTTAAAACATGAGAGCTTGGTCCCGTTTACAATGCATCTGTCCTTCTATAGATGTCAAAGGGGCCTTTGCAGGTTTGTAAAAGTGATACTTTAAGTCATTTAAACTAGGTTATTAATTAAAAAACTGTCTCAAACTTCACATCCTCACTTAATACAATTTAATACAGTAAGTATATTTTAGTGATATACCAGCTTTGTTCCCTTTCTTGGCCTCGACCTTTTTAGGACGACAATTCTTAGAGGCCTTTAGACCAAAAGTGTAATTAGGAACTTTATTAGAAACATAAATTCTATTGAAGACCTACTTACTGACTCAGAAACGCTCTGATGTCATTTAACATTATAAAGAGAAGAAGTGAAATGATTTTGTTTTAAGTAATCTTTTATTGAACATCAATTCAGAGGTAAGTTCTGGGCCATATACACAAATTCTAATCCTTACAATAATTCTAACATAGGTCTTATTCCCTGACTTAAGAGAATTAAGCTTAGAGAAGCTAATCAAGGTATCAGAAAAGGGCAAAGGCTATGTAGAGCCTATACTTTCTGCTTCGTTTTCCTGTCAATTAAAATAGCAACACAGGTGTGATAATGCTGACATACGATTAGTCTGCTAGCTCTGAAACTCCATTTCAATACCGTCAAATGGAATGCTCCCACTTGTAGTTTCATGACAATAACTCACAGTACAGAGGTTTCTGTTGCTATCATGTCTATATAGTAGTGCCTTAGTCAAGCATGATGACATATACCTATAATTTTAGGGTTTCAGAAGCAAAGGCAGTAGGGTTATTTCAAGTTTGACCCCAGCCTAGTCTGCGTACTAAGTCTTAGGCCAGCCAGGGCCACATACTAAGAGTCTGTCTGGCCGGGCGGTGGTGGCGCATGCCTGTAATCCCAGCACTTGGGAGGCAGAGGCAGGCGGATTTCTGAGTTCGAGGCCAGCCTGGTCTACAGAGTGAGTTCCAGGACAGCCAGGGCTACACAGAGAAACCCTGTCTCGAAAAACAAAAAAACAAAAAAAAAAAAAAAAAAAAAAAAAGAGTCTGTCTGATTCAAAAACAAAACAAAGTGCAAACAAAGGTTTCTCAAGTGACTACAGCTCTAAGAACTTCCTCAGAACTACAGAAAGTAAAGGGTGATGGGCCGCTAAGGAGGAAGCTTACCTTGTCCCACAAGGCACATTTTTAACTTCATCCGTTTGTAGTGTTGTCTGGGAAGAATAAAAAAAAGGTCATCAAAATTTATCTTTAAAAACAAAATAAAACAATAACAAAAAACCCCTGCTGATCTGTCCAGGTATCCCAGCACCCTGGAGCGCAGACACAGGTAGATCTCTGTGAATTCAAGGTCAGTCTGGTCAACATATTGAGCTCCAAAACTACATAGAGAGACCTTGTCTTAAAAGCAAACAAAACAAATGAACAATAACACAAACACACACTGCTGATCCCAGAGAACAATCTCCGGAGAGTTGCTGCCAGTAAGTACAAGAGAGCCCGCCATGCTTTTTAGCCTTTAAAGATCAGCTGTTAAGGTAGCCATTTCTCGGGCTGGAGAGTTGGCTCAGTGGTTAAGAGCACTGACTGCTCTGCCAGAGGTCCTGAGTTCAATTCCCAGCAACAACATGGTGGCTAACAACCACCTGTACAGGGATCCGATGCACTTCTTCTGGTGTGTCTGAAGACAGCTACAGTGTACTCACATATATAAAATAAATAAATCTTTTTTTTTTAAAGTTAGCCATTTCTCTATCTAGAAAGACTTGAGTACTACATGTCTTATGACTAAGGCTGGAAAGTTTTTCTTAAGCATCTTATGTGTTTAGAGTTGACCTGAGATCACAAACTACACACCTCACTTTTAGCAGACACTATGACCAAGGTCTGTGTTCTGCTTTCATTCCTGGATATTACTGTTTCCAATGATGGTAAATGACTATTTTCCCACACAAGTACTTTATGAACCAAAGTTATCCTTGAACTCAACAGCACAGCTAGTCGCTGTTTTGCTTCAGGGCCTAGGACTCTCACAGGTTTTGTTCAGTTTGCCTTTAATATGAGTGCCAGCGCCACCACTGCTTCTTCCTTCTAGTGAACCGATAATCTGGTTTTAAGTGCTTTACCATCTATCACCTTTCTTCGTAACTTGAGGTTTCAAATAGTTTAGCAATGTATTCTGGGACACATTATACCTTGTTAAGGACACAAAATACGGTCCCTGTTATCTAAACATCACAACTTTGCACAGGAAATAAAATTCTTAGCAAGAGACATATCAGTAGGTACAAAAATAACAGTATAAATTGAGCTCTTAGGTATTAAGCTACAAGGAATAAAATACTAGTCTTAAAAACTCTCTTAGATAGTTCATCAATTAAAAGTACTCAACACTGCTGCAAAGGCCTGGGTTTTGTTTCTAGGCCACATAAGGTGGCTCACAACTGCCTGTAACTCCCATTCCAGAGCATTCCACTCCTCTCTGGCCTCTGCAGACACTAGAGCATGTAGTACACACACAGACAATTAGGAACACACAAATAACACAAATTAAAAACTAAAAAACATAGATCTCTGAAATTAAGTATTAATAGGCATATCTAGAAGAGGAGAATAAGAACTTAAGAGGGACATCTCAAGTTTAAGTAATGTCCTATTTAAATACACACAGCAAAGACAAAAGTACACACCCAACGGAGACTGGCTTGCCTAAATCAGAAGGCACTATTCAGATGAGTGGTAAATTTTGGGAAAAGAACACAGTGTTATTAGGCTGAGGGCCTTGAATATTTGTTGAGCAGTTTAAGCGCTCTTTAATCCATGTTATGTACAACCATAAAAAGAGTCTTTCAAAAATATTGTCAGAGCTGGGAGTGGTCATGCAAACCTATAATCCCAGCTATGTGAGAGGCTGAGGTGGGGGGAGTACAAACTCCACTAACCTGGGAAGCAGCGAGGCCCAATCTGGGAAAAGAAAACACAGAAGATGTAGCCTCAGTGGTGGAGACTGCCCTAGAATGCTCAAAGCTCTGGGTTTAAGCCCAGGGTTGAATCTAGGGTTTAGCACTGGAAGGAAAGGGTGTTTTCCTTAATTCCTCTGATCATATTATTCAGCTTACTAAGTGAGGGGCAAGAAAACCAGCTAAGAAGCTAAAGAAGTAACTTGTCTAGGGTAACAAAAACTGGAAGACACCATTCTTGGAGACATAATAAAGGAAGGAGGTGATCATTGGTTGAACACACCAATTCCAGCACAGATAGAAGAAAATGTAATTCTTTGGTTGAGAGAGTAGCATGATGGTAATATTAGAGATAATTCTGCATAAAGTGATGGGAGAAGATTAATAAATGAGTTCAGTATATTTTATTTCTTTTAAAACAAATCAAGGCAATTTCCATTATTCTGTATCAACTTTCAAATCAAGAAAAACTAGGAATTAAACAATAACTTTCAATTTAATATCCTATGTACTGCTATACACCTAATTCTTTCCCAAATATGAGAGAACTATTATGTTGGCACACATGTGTAATCACAGCCTTAAGGAGACTGTGTTGTGAGTTTGGCTTTAGCCTGTATCAGAGAACAAATGCCAGGACAGCCTTGGCTACACAGTGGACCCTGTCTCAAAGAACCGAAGAGAGAAACAGTGAGTCTACATTTACTTTGTAAAGTATATAAAAACTGAAGGTTTTAATATAATTTCTCTAAGCAATGTTTTATTTCTGTACTTATATATGGCATTTCACATTAATGAATATTAATCCCTTCAAGTACTATGTTAAACCATGTTTAAATAGAACTGCGTCCTCTAATGTTCCCCAAACTCTAAAACATAAATTTATGACTTTGTTCTTAAGTTTCTTAGAAGGGTTTTGTTAATGTAATTTTTGCCTAAAATGCTACTTTTTCTTTTTTACATAAAAAGGTCATTCCTATTTTGTACCACTGCCTCTAACATTTAATTTTTAATTAATAATCTAAACAAAAATTATGATAGTTTATGTTGAAATCTTTTTATTAATTTCATTTATTTCTGATGATCACACAGTATATTTGCTATAATATATGGTTAAAAATCTATTTACTATTTTTGCTTATATCTACTTTATATTACTGCTGCACCATACTGCTTAACAGTGTTTCAGGAAGGCAGACAGATTTGCCTGGCTTTGAACAAGATCTAAGAAAGAGCCCAATCTCTCAGTCTGATGATGCCACTGTTAGCTTTGGGAACATCAAGAACTGTTGATGAGCTAAGGTCAAAAGAGAGAACTGGGATGAGCCTAAAACAGGCCAGCAAGACATAGGCAGCACAGGAAGGAGGAAGGCATGGTGAATGAGGAAGACATCAGCAACCAAGACTTAAATAAATACAAAGTGCTAGTTACTGGATACATTGGTCACACTAACACACTTAGAAAAAGTAATATAAAATAATTGTTCTAAGAGAAGAGGTTTTATAACATAAAACATTTCTCCTCTTTCTTTTGTTTAAAACTATATCAATTCATTCTATTACATTGATATTTAATATGTTAATTGTATTGCTATACATAAGATATGGTTTAAAAAAAAAAGAACCTTCAAAAGTCTGAGTAAGATATGGGAAGCCAATCTGGAAATCACTGTGACTAGAAAAAGAACACCATGTTCACCGTGCTTCACTTTAACAGGAACAGTCCTTCCCTAAGCCAGTGAAAAGGGGCAGAAAAGAAATCAAGGAGAACTCGCTATTCACAGTTACTCTCATTTAGCAGAAAGTTGAAGACTAAAATGATAATATTAATAACACTGGCTTCTCCCATTTCCTGAAAAATCTGCAGATTTTAAATAAAACTGAATTCAAAGGTTTATGATTCCACTGAGTTTACAAAATTAGAGCCAAATCCTATTTTTCAATCTTGTTATATCAAAGTATATTTGTTAAGTATGCCCTATGACCAAGATACTTTTTGCAAGAACCATATTGTTATTTCAAACATTCTGAAATGTTGTCAAAGTACCACATTCATTCAGGTTCCTTATAAATTTGTGCTTAATGAACCAAGCAAAAATGTGAGGCCAAAAAGTTGTGTATAAAAAGTAATTCCTCCATGTTAGCAGTAGGCTGGGAGCCTTCCTTTATAGAAACCAAACAGTTCTAAACCAAGGAATCACTGATTTGTATTCCTAATTGTGTTCTCAATTCTTATTTTGTTTTGGCTGCAGTAACAGAAAACCTGCTAATGCCATTAACCAGACGGACGGCAGCAGTCAGTCTTGGCAAGGTGGTTTGAAATCATTACTTGTGCTCTGACAGTTGTACTATGAACTTTCACTCCACATCTGAGTAAATACCAACATTTGCTTAAGCAATAAGGAAATCCATCTCCACCCACAAGTGTCGTAACTCCTGTCACACCTGTCTATCTGGAATCCCTAGGAGTCACTCACCTGCACAGATCTGAATGTCGTAATGAAAGGCAACATGATATGATAGCCCGGTCCACTGGGGCTAGTTAGTAAAGCTCCTCCCCTGCAAAAAGATGCTTCAGTTGACAAAACTGTTAAGATCTCTTTTCAATTTAAAACGCTTATAATAAGCATTCACTATTACTCATATTACTAACCTCCTACCCTCACAACAGAGTTAGTCAACCCCTGCTACTTAAAACACCCAATCACATTTAAAAATGTGAAACTTCATCAAAGTTCACTGCCAATATTGCGCCCTGTTTCATAAGCTCCACCAACCACACCTCTGGGTCTCTAGCACTGCTCTTGGGTTCAAAAGCTCCTCTCTGGTCTTTAGCTTTCCGAGAAATACTTATGGAAAAAATTCTAATGACTCTCAATTAAGGTTCCTTAATTGCACATAACAAGAGACAAGTCAAAACAATACATTTAATCGCTAAGTTTAAAAAGGAGAAAAAAAGCTTTCAAGGAAGAAGAAACTTTCTGAGGCTAATGGTTCTTTCAATACAGGAATAAAATCCTGGGAACATGGTTTCTGTATAAAAGTAACAAAACCTAGCATGGAAAGATGGGCAGAAGGGTTGAGATGACAGCCGAGAGATGGGTTTATCAAATTCTGAAACACGTGAACTGTGAAAACAACCTGCAAATTAGGGGCAAATGTAGCAAAAAGTCCGATTTTACACAATGAATAGTAAATTCACACAATGGTCATTGTCATAACTCATAATTAAAGAGATGAACCTTTTCAGGTTCATTAGCCATTTTTTTTAAAGGTGGAATCTCTTTTTGTTGTCTTCCGTGGTTTTCCTGTCAGAAGGACAATGACAAACGGGATGGAAATGTGGTCCAGGCTGGCATTTCTTATGCTAGAACTCCCATCTGTTAAGACATACCACCAAAAGTGTATATTTTCTAGGATTCTGGACGGATCTAAAAGTAGAAATACCAGTTTAGGGGGGCATGATGGAAATACTCAAAAATCTGCTTGTTTCAGAATAAACCACTATTCCAAGTTCTCCACAAACTGGCTTCTCTTACCAGTCTAGACCTCGAGGAGCTGGTGGTAATTTATATTGAAGAATAGCTATGCCAAATCAAGTGGGTGGTAACTGAGCCCACACTCTTCCTCACCTTGACTTGAATAAAAGTGAGAAAGGTGGCCTGCAAATGTGGCTTTTGTCTCTTGACCTTTAGGGATATGGCACTGCCATGGTCATTAAGACATTGGAGGACATAATCTGTCAGTGGGAGGATTTTAATGAAAAAGAAAAAAACCCAACAACTTAGTGTTGGGAAGAACTGTCATAAATGAGAGCAGAGATCCCGAGAAACATCCACAGTGGCCGACTAAACACCTGTACGGTTATACGGACTATGAGAAGTCATCTCGGCTGCAGTGACCACTTCCGTGCCCCCTAGGCTGTCTTCACTTCTGCACAGAACGAACTTGGCACTAAACTGCCCGACACCAGAAAGGTGCCCCGCCAAAGGTTAACTCCCAGCAGCTGGGATGAAGCCACTTCGCAGGGCTGGAAGCGCTCCCCTGACGCCGCGGAAAAGAGCAACGTCCCAGACTCCACTGTGACCATTGGACCCTTTCTCTGGCTCTAGAACCATCGACGGCTGCCCAGGGAGGTGCTCACCTGTAGTACACGGCCAGGTGTCCTTCCTCGATCTTGTGGATGGAGGCGTAAAGGAGGATCGCCACCAACCCCACCACTGCAGCCACCAGAAGCCGGGCTTGAGTCATATTCATCCTCGTTCCTCCTGAGCATGGGGAGAAGAGGAACCTCAGTCCCTTGACTGACAGGCCAGTCCCCACCCAGTGGAGAGCCCGCGAATGGTCGCGGGCTGAGGCGGGAAGCCCCGCGCTCCAGCCCCCGGCTCTCGCTCTCAGCTAGCGCTCCCCTCACCAACCCCCTGCGCTGGTGCCCCCGGCTCGGCGTACGTCGTGACACCTCTTCCCCGGCTCCCCAAGCGTTAGGTCCCGACTGAGGACGGCCCCGGTCGCGGGCACTCGGAGAACCGCGACCCCTGAGCCTCGCTTCACCGGTCAGTGACGCATCACCCCCCACCCGCACGTGCAGCCGCCACCCGGCCCCGCCAACTGCTGCCAACAGCCGGCCCCGCCCACCTGTCCGGTACTGCGGCTGCGCGGGGACGCACGCGACGCAGCCCCCGCCCGCGACTCGCGAGACGGTGCGCGGGCGGGACAAAATTGGCCCGGGTGCGCGCACAGTGTAGTGATTCTGAGTCCCCAGAAGAGGAGTAAGTCACCTGGGGTGGGTCACTCGAACAGACGCTGGTCAGGACGGGCTAGTACGCAGATCCAGCCCCTCAGTGTAGGGAGTGTTCCTTCGATCCTTTTGTGGTCGGTCTCTAGCCCAACTGGCAAGTACATTCTACAGGTACACACCCTGCATTAGGGAAACTACCAGACCAGTCTCAAGGAATTGGGTTTGAGTTCAGAAGAGGAAGCTATTCAACCAGTATTAATCATTCAGACTTGGGCTGAATATTTATTTTGTGCCAGAACGCTACACCAGAGTGCTTTCTGAAAGCCACCCAGAAACTGGACCAGAATGATATACTTATGTTGAATGTGGAGGTCAGGATGGTCTTGTCAGGAGGCCAAAACCAATAGGAACGCTTGATTTTCCATGATGCCAATAAAGTTGAAAGTTGTATGGCAGGCTAGGCTAGAAACTGATTTACAAAATCTGGGATCCATTTTTTTCTGCTGATAGAGGAAATGGATGGCAGGAAGTCAGCGACTTCATTTATCGGTGTTATTGTGCCTGCATGTATGTCATTACCTGTGTACCTGGAGGCCTCAGCAGTCACAAGAGGGCATCGAATCCCGTGGAACTGGAGTTACAGACTGTTGTGAACTGACATCAGTGCTGGGAACTGAACCAGGGTCCTCCAGCCAGTGCTCATTAACCTTTTCTCACGGTATTTTAACATTCTATACCATGTGGACCTGGTGAGATGCCTCAGTGGGGAGAGGAGTTCGTGGGTGTTCTGATGACTTCATTTTTACCCTAGATCCCACACAGAAGTGAAAAGCAGAGAACTGACTCCACAAGTTGTCCTCTGATCTCCACACATAAAGGCTCGTGCTCCACATCACACACCAACACACCATAATTACTAATCATAAAAGGTTTAGGGGATAAACCCACACCATGTGCATGTATTACAAAACACAAACTATCAAGGAAAGGGTAGAGTTTAGAGATATATGAACACATGTGAAATAAGGGCATTGTATTTCACTAAGGGCAGACGGCTAGAAAAGGTTAACAAGGCTGGAATGATGACCAAACTCCTGTTCAGGAAAATACCAGAAAGCAGTGCTTGGAAAGCAAGCGTTGTATCTGTAACTGGCTGAGAGTGAGGTCAAACAGGAAACTGGGAAACAGATAAACAACAGCAGTTATGACTAGTAACAGAGAAAATGACAGGCAGGAGTCAACTCAGGCTTTGTAGGAGCACATCTCGCCACACCCCTTCAACACATGCACTAACCTGTTATGCATTCGATTTTTGTTACCTAGGAATGTATGGGACCTTGTCTGTTGCAGATCAATATTACGGTTTAGCTATTTTCATCTCTGGTCCCCTTCCCCTGCCCCCCCCCCAAAAAAAAGGCAGGTCGTGGTAGCATATACCTGTAATCCAAGCTGGGAAGTGGAGGCAGGAGAGTGAGAGTTTCAGGCCAGCCTGTCTCAGAAACAAAACAAAAGAAAAAGAGGCTGCAGATAGAGGTCAGCAGTAGAGCTCTCTCCCAGTAGCATGCTGGGCACAATGGGAGAGTTGGGGGCACACACTTGCTGTAAGTCTGTGCTTTCAGAGTTTATTCTTCATCCCCCACAATGTTGCCTATAGAATAAAGTGTATACAGTTGATAACCTATGATTTTAATTCTGAAAGTTGCTACTAGTAGAGTGGTCTACTAATTCTTCAGAAGCAGGTTTGGAGCGATCCTATATGTTCTGCCTTCTATCACCTGTCTAAATCATGAAGATTAGAGAAGGTCCTCACATCACTCCCCTATGCACCATCAAAATGGACCTCCAAATATGGCAAATCCTTGTGCCAGTGACTGTGATAGTTTAAAAAAAAATGTACAAATTCTGGGGGGGGGAAATTGAATGATATTTACACATTAAGACTCCCTTTTTGAACTCCCAGTATTAACTTTCAAGTCAGCCAGGTGAGGTGACACACTCCTGGGAATGTTACTAAAGTTTGAAGCTAGCCTGGTCACTAGGCTAGCTAGGGAGTTCCAGGCTGTCCAGTGAGATCCTGCTTTAAAGCAACAGAAATAAAACCAAAAGTTCTTCTGACCTTTGCATGTAGGTTACTATCTTCTGAGCAAGTAGTACCCAATAAATGTTTGTTTATTATTAAGAGCCTCTAGACTCTAGAGCTAATGAATGGAGAGCTAATGATGGAATGAATTCCATCAGCTGACAGGGATGGAATTACCAAGGTGAAGAAACCTTGACACCTGATGATTTAAAAGACAGAAGACAGCCATGTACATAGCTGTACAGGATAGCCATGTGTGCTACGTGTGTGCTAAGACTCTGGAAATTAAAGAGGGACAGCAAGTCTGGACTAGACGGGTCAATAGTGAGACTTTGTTTAAAAACCAAACCCAAAGATAAGAGATAACTCAGATTTGGATGCTAGGAGAATGGCAGCATAATAAAATGGGATGGGAGGGCTATATAATCGGTGTAAATGAGATCTTAATGTTTTTAGACACATAGAGGAGTACTAGTGCCTCTTAGGTAAGAACATTACAATAAGGAAGTCCCGTAGCACTTCCCAGTAAGTCTATTTAACTCCAGAAGAAAGTACATGGTTGGGAAAATGGCTCGATCAGCAAAGCGTATGATTTGGAGGCAGGAGGATCTGAGTGGTTTCTCAGAATCCAAGTAAAATGCCAGGCATGGTGGCAGGCACCTGTAATGGCAAAATGGACAGGCAAAGGCAAGAAGACCCTGTGACTCACAGTCCACCCAACCTACCTTAATTGATAAGCCCCAGGCCACCGACAGATTCTCAAAAAGTGGGGCAATGTTCCGGAAGATTATGCCCATAGTTGTCCTCTGGCTTCCACACACATATGTACACATAACAAAGCATAAAAAATTTATCCTGTTATTTGTACTCCTAACATGACCCTTTACATTTTCCCAAACCATATTAGCCTATGGTACTAAAATGAGTAGAGATTCAAAAATAATTTTGAAATCATTTAATATGCAAAGTGAAAAACTAGAATATAAAAGCATTTCACATTTTTTTAAAACAAAATAATACCTTCCAATTTATTTAATATAAGGCAGAGATCCACAATCTTTTATCTGAAACCCTTAAGCCTACATGTTTCAGAATGAGAACTGTTCAGATTTTAGAAAGGTAATTCAGTGCATACACCATACTACATCAACCCTCGAAAGAGTTTGTGGCAGCACATCCCAATAATCAGACACATTAGTATTTATGCAGCAAAATACATGGATATTCACACTAAGTGGGATAAGCAGATCCAGTGTCAGATCAGAATAGATCCAGAAGCAAATGAATTTTGTTATCAAGCTTATGAAAACCTTGTTTTCAGAACTTCTTGGATTTTGATACTATAATTACAGATAAAGGAATGCAGACCTTTTGAAACTTGTATGACAAGACATAAAAGATTGTTTAAACAAGTGACCCATTTTTACAAATGCAAAAACAATATAACCTTCAAATACATTATAAATTAACAGGCATCTTCTTTTTGATATTAAATGTACACCTTAAATACATATACATATAGCACACAACACAATTCATTATGGTCAGTTGATATCAAAGGCACATATGTCCAATCCCTTACGTAAGATAAGGACTCTATTAAATGTGCGATTAAGGATGGAATCTAACTCCGTGTGATGCCAAGAAGAGCACTTGCTGGGAGCAACCCCAGCAGGCGGTGCTTAGTCTTGAGGAAGTGCAGTTTTACTTAGGAGCACTCTCCTACAGAAACTCCATAGATAAACTTTACTTAAAATGAACACTGGATGAATTTTTCATCTCTGTATACTAATACCATGTTGGGCATTATACCTAAAATTTAGACCTTTAAAAGATTATCTTTTTAATCAGCTATATGAGTATTTTTCCAATTTTAAAAGATAAGCAGGCCATTAATGATCTCCCTGATTAGTTTCAGTGTTAAAAAGAATATTTCACTAATTTGTTATAAATCCCTATTTGTTCAGACATCATAATTATTAAAAAACAAAACAAAACAAAACACCAAGGTACTGTGCTTGTAAAGTTTTTTGTAGTTCCTGATCACAGCCATCTCCTCCACGGACTGATATGTAAAGAATGGCTTCAGCAAGTCAAGATGACTGGAGAAAGTGCTGGGACAGCTTCGCAGGTCAAGGGCAGTGAATGAATGGCGAGTCATTCTGCTAACCAACTCCAATCAAGACTCTAAAAGCAGGCATGCAAAGTCACAATTAGCAGTTATCCGAATGTAGAGTTCACTTTTTAAAATTGTTTTAATGTTTGAACATTTTATAATCAAAATTCAAAAAGTTAAAAACTACAGAAGTTAGAGTTTGAATCTAGCTCTATCTTCTGGGAATCTCAAAAATATTTTAAAGTTATAAAAATCTGAGTAAAATATTCTTAAGTAGAAAGACAAAGAGTAGTCATTAGGGAAATGCAAATCAAAACAACCCTGAGATTTCACCTCACACCAGTCAGAATGGCTAAGATTAAAACCTCAGGAGACTGCAGGTGTTGGCAAGGATGTGGAAAAAAAGGAACACTCCTCCACTGCTGGTGGGATTGCAAGCTGGTACAACCACTCTGGAAATCAGTCTGGTGGTTCCTCAGAAAACTGGGCATGACACTTTCGAGAACCCTGCTATACCACTCCTGGGCATATATCCAGAGGATTCCCCGGCATGCAATGACACATGCTCCACTATGTTCATAGCAGCCTTATTTATAATAGCCAGAAGCTGGAAAGAACTAAGATGTCTCTCAATGGAGGAATGGATACAGAAAATGTGATATATTTACACAATGGAATATTACTCAGCAATTAAAAACAATGAATTCATGAAATTCTTAGGCAAATGGTTGGAACTGGAAAATACCATCCTAAGTGAGGTAACCCAATCACAAAAGAACAAACATGGAATGCAGTCACTGATAAGTGGATATTAGCCTAGAAACTCTGAATACCCAAGACACAACTCACATATCAAATCATTCCCAAGAAGGAGAGGGCCCTGGTCTTGGAAAGGCTTGATGCAGCATTGTAGGGGATTGCCAGGACAGAGAAGTGGGAGGGGGTTGATTGGGGAATGGGCGTAAGGAAGAGGGCTTATAGGACTTATGGGGAGGGGGTAACCGCGAAAGGGTAAATCATTTGGAATGTAAACAAAGAATATAGAAAATAAATAAAAAAAGAAAGACAAAGAGTTGTATTGAAACTAAATGCAGTGAATTTGTTAAGATTTTAAAGTAGTTTCTCCCAGTTTTAACAAATCAATAGTTCAAAGTAACTACGTATTTTTTTTAATTAGATATTTTCTTTATTTACATTTCAAATGTTATCCCCTTTCCTGGTTTCCCCTCTGAAAACACCCTATCCCATCCACCCTCCCCCTGCTCACCAACCCACCCACTCCCGCTTCCCTGTCCTGGCATTTCCCTGTACTGGGGCATCAAGACTTCCCAGCACCAAGGGCCTCTCCTCCCTTTGATGTCCAACAAGGTCATCCTCTGCTACATATGCAGCTGGAGCCATGGGTCCCTCCGTGTGTACTCTCGGTTGGTGGTTTAGTCCCTGGGGGTACTGGTTGGTTCATATTCTTGTTCCTCTTATGGGGCTGCAAGCTTCTTTAGCTCCTTGAGTTCTTTCTCTAGCTCCTCACATGCTCCACCATGTTCATAGCAGCCTTATTTATAACAGCCAGAAGCTGGAAAGAACCCAGATGTCCCTCAACAGAGGAATGGATACAGAAAATGTAGTACATTTACACAATGGAATACTACTCAGCTATTAAAAACAATGAATTCATGAAATTCTTAGGCAAATGAATGGAACTAGAATAATATCTTCCTAAGTGAGGTCACCCAATCACAAAAGAACACACATGGTATATACTAACTGATAAGTGAATATTAGTCCAGAAGCTCGGAATACCCAAGATACAATTCACAGACCAAAGCTCATGAAGAAGAAAGACCAAAGTATGGATCCTTTGGTCCTTCTTAGAAGGGGAAACAAAATACCCATGGGAGGAGATTCAGAGACAAAGTGTGGAGAAGAGACTGAAGGAAAGACCATACAGAGACTGCCCCACCTAGGGATCTATCCCATATACAGTCACCAAACCCAGACACTATTGTGGATGCCAAGAAGCACTTGCTGACAGGAGCCTGATATACCTGTCTCCTGAGAGACAACTCTGCCAGAGCCTGACAAACATAGAGGAGGATGCTCTCAACCAACCATTGGACTGAGCACAAGGTTCCCAATGGAAGATCAACCAAATCTTGATACAACCACTTTTATTAATTATTAGCTTAATGGATTTTATACGCATCAAGTACAGTAATTATAGAGTAAAACTATCATCTTACTGAAAAAAATGTATTGTTGAAGCAAAAGGGTACATGCATTCATACCACGAAGAAAGCTCACTCTGACTGTGGATGCTGCTGAGATGCTCAGTGATGACAGGGTGCTACTGACTGCACGCAGGACAGTTAGCTTTGCAGAGTCGACATGACCTAGAATCACCTGGGATCCCAAGGACAGCTGGGATCAGCCTGATTTCATTAACTGATACGCAAACACTCAGTCTAAAAGTTGGTAGCACTGTGCCAAGGGCTAAGTCCTGTACTATATAAGTATGGAAAATGTAAACTGAGCACTGCCAGGAATGCAGACGTTTATTTCTCTACACTCCTGACTGTAGTTGTTACTTCTACCTATTTCAAGTTTCTGCCTTGACTTCCCCATAAAAATGGCCTATAGCCTGTAATTATAAGCAGAATACACCCTTCTCCCCTAAGTTGCTTTTTGTAAGGCTAATTTATCACAGAAACCAGGATAAACATCCCTGCATAATAAAGAGATGACAATTTGAAGTTCAAAATATTTCTCAAATGTTCCTTCCTCTGAGTTCTATTCAAATACATATATGTATGCATGCATGTATGTATGTGTATGTATGCATATATGTATGTATATATCCCAATATATGTCTTACAAACACACACACACACAGACACACACACACACACAGACACACACACACACACACACACACACACACACACACACACCAAACGCCAGACATGGCTAACCTGGAAAATGAACCTTCTGCATCCATCGTATTTCAACTACATTCCCACCTCCACACAACACTTACCATCATACTACTGCTCTGGTCCTCATTTGCTTCACGAATAATAGTACTTAAATGGCCAAGACAGTTCAGATTTTCTTCTATCATTTGTGCTAACGTCTCTCTGATGGATGAAAAGAACAAAACCATTTTAAGTCCGGCAAAGGAGCCGAGTGTTGCCTACTTTCTGACCTTCTAAGTCAGGATGAGCACTTTCTGGAACCATCACCCCAGCACAGCTAGCTGCTGCTGGCTTCAGTTTCTCCCTCCCACTCAGAGACAGCATTCCACTTGATCTAAGCTACTGCATCTGCCTACTCTAGCAAGTCTACTGTATGGCTAATCAGATTTTCTTTTGAAATGGGTGGTACTGGCAGCAGCCTCCCACCCTCCCTGCTGACAAGGTACCAGATTCGGGGAAGGTCCCTCGGCATGGACAAATGGAATACATTTTTGTTTGTTTCTGGATTGTTTCTTTTTATAGACAGTAAAACACCAGCATGCTCACTTGACACACAAACATGGGAGAGAGATTCAAAGTGCAGTCTGGTCTCCAGAGATCCAGGAAAGAGAAAAACTGGTTCGAAACCACAGACAGTAGCAATGAAAACAAGCAAGCCGACCAATGAGAACAGCAGACGGACCGGTGAACCACAAGTACCCCTGGGTTGCTGTCTGCGAAGCGGCCTTGGTCCTAGCTTCCTCTTCCACATGTCCCCCGCCATCATCCTGCACCAATCCTCAGTCCCTCCTTTACCACACTGCAGGCCATGGGTAACAGCCACTGTCAGCTTAAAACTAAGTACTGATTCAGAAAATGTCATGCTAACAACTTTCTAATCCTTGGTAATTAAGGACCAGAGGCACATTATAATTAAGATCAGCTTTACAGGAAATACAGGAAATGTATTTTCTGATAAAGATATGCTGTTGGAAACAACCACAAGCTCAAATTGAAAGTTACCTATAGAGCTGATATTTTGGATAAGCATCCCTACCAAGCCTAGATGCCTGTAATGAAAACAAATGATTAGGATGTACTAAGTTTACCCTTCAGCTTTAGAAGAGAATCTTCTGAAATCTGTACAGTCACAAGCTCCACTCTACTTGTTTATGTGTTCATATTGGGCCACATATTTAGTGGCCCTGAGCTCTACCCTGGAACTTGCTTTCTTTAAACAAGGAAATACCTGGTATCAGCTTGCCTTCCTTCCTGCCATGTGCTTGTTCTCTCATAAAAGCAGTACAGATGCCACTGCATGGCCTCCTAAGCAGCCATGTAACATGAGTGCATGTCTGCAAAACTAATTATGGGCAGACTTCCGGGAAGTGCTTGGTGCTGTGGAGGTCTCCACGAGTTGTGAGAAAAGCGACAGTACACAAGCTAGCAAAGAGCCTCTTGACCACGGCACACCTTATGCTGAGAAAATAACAGAGACGGACAGTCATTCAGCTTTTAGCAGAAAAGTAGGAACTAAAGACAAAATGCAGGGCTTGATTTAAAGCACTGAAAAGTTTTCATTTAAGAAATAATATTAAAAGAGAACTTGAGTACCAAAAACTATAACCCACAAAAAGCATAATTTCTTGTAGAGCTAAATGGTTAGGGAAGGAGTACAGTGTGCTTAAAGGAAATTGATACGTGGGGGACAGAAATGGCTTAGGGCTTGGATTGAGCTAACACACTTCTTAGTAACACTTATTGCACTTACTGAAATTTATTTCCCAAGCATTTACATACATTGCTCAACTGAATTTTCATGGTAATTCTATAAGACATCTTATTTTAAAGTGAAAATATATGAACACTTAAAAAAAAAAAAAGAAGCCCTCACTACTCAGTACTATTAAAGAGATAGTCAAGCCGGGCGGTGGTGGCACACGCCTGTAATCCCAGCACTCTGGGAGGCAGAGGCAGGTAGATTTCTGAGTTTGAGGCCACCCTGGTCTACAGAGTGAATTCCAGGACAGGCAGGGCTATACAGAGAAACCCTGTCTTGAAAAACACAATCAAAAAAACAAAAAAGAAAAGAAAAGAAAAGAAAAGCCAAAAAAGAGTCAAAACTGAGCCCTGGTCTGAAGGCACTATTAACCACCACGCTTGCTGCCTCTGTCCTACCCTTTCCCCTGAAACACAACTGCCTATTGTTACAAAGTAAACCCACCCATCTTGAGGAGTTACCACACATGTCAGAGGTTGTTCACGGTCTGCTAATGTAGGGGGCAACCAGGCCGATACTGGAGGGGTTACTGTGCCTTCTAGACTGGATCCTACAAGAGAACGGGCAGAACTCTGCGTCTAAAGGAAAAAACACACACAGTAAGTTGCAGGCAAGCACCTCTTGATTCATACCATCTTTTAAAAACCATACTCGTAAGATTTATAATTCAATTATTACTTGTATAATTGTGTGAACAAAACTTGTCTCACCTCTAATTATACCATAATCTCTGGCCCCCTTCCTTCACTGACTAAAACTGAGTATATCTAACTTCATAGACTAAAACTGAATGAGTCTAATACCTCTAATCCAGCTTTTGTTTGGAGGGAGGGAACAGCTGAACAAGGGTTGACTTATTAACACGTCAGATGCAGTGACTCCAAGCTGGGCTGGGCAACAATAGCGATCCAGGGTAGGGAGAAGCATAAACGGGGACAAGCTGGGTATGGTGGTTCACACTTCTAATCACAGCAACTGGGAGGCAAGAAAATTGCCGGCAGGTAGTTTAGCTTCCAGGCTAGGCTAGAGAGAGCTTTTGTCTCAAAAGAAACAAATAAAACCATACAAATACCAACACCACAACCACCACCAGCAGCAGCAGGACTCGAAAGGAGAGTGATAATACAAACATCATGTCTCTATAATTACTTGGATACTGAACAAGGAACATGTAGACCCAATATAAAGTATATTCAAAGGACATACCTTAAAGCAATAAAGACCTTCTTTGGCAGAAAGTAACAGTAACTCAGTATTACGTTCACTAATAATTACTTACACAGGCTATTTTAAGGAGGTGCCAAATTTCTTTCTGCCTCTTTCCCTGCATAAACATGACAGTATTGTCAGCTTCTTTGATGTTACTGAGGGCCACTTCCACCTTGGGGAGTAGATCAATAATCTTCTGCTTGCAGCCCAACAACTTGCTGGAAAGATTGAGTCAGTGTCAGATACCTGTCAAAACTCTCCAGACTATATACCATATGCCCAAACCCACAGGAAATAAAGCACAGCCAGCATATTATTTAATGGATGATCTCAAAAGCAATGAATGTAGGAGCTACACAGATAGCTCAGAGGTTAAGAGCACTGCCTGCTCTTCCAGAGGACCTGGGTTCACTTCCCAGCACCCAGTAACATCTGCAACTCCAGTTCCAGATCTTATGCCCTTTTTTGACCTCACACACATTGGGCAAACAGGCAGGCAAAACATCCATACATATAAATAAAATATAAAGTAATGCATATATCCAGGGATTACATATCACCACGTTTTGTAAGATACTGACAATTACTATTTACCAAAGGGGAGTATTATAATTTTTAAGGAACACAAATATAATGGCGTTTAGGAGGAAATAAAGTAATATTTCTACCTCAGGTGACCAAACAGCTCCTTAAGAACACGGTCCTGACTCTGCACGGTGTGCACAATGATCTTCACCATCTCTGTGCTGTCACTGTATGAGTGATCTACAAACGACTTAAGTTAGTAAGTTTATAACCTCTTTTGCAGAACACATCAGTTTCCAAACAGGAAGTTCCTTAGAGACTATTAAAAAGCTGCAAATAGTCTACAAAGTTTCTCCATCTGTTGTAGAACACTGTCCTTTGCAGAACACATCAGTTTCCAAACAGGAAGTTCCTTAAAGACTATTAAAAAGCTCCATGTAGTCTACAAAGTTCCTCCGTCTGTTGTAGAACGCTGTCTGAAGTGTGGCAATGCTGCTGCCTTAGCCAGCTCTCAGAAACTGATGACAGAGGTAAGGTGAGGTCTGCCAATGGTTTCCCATGAACCAGACAGGGGTGCAGGAACCCTTACCCCTCTCCAGGAACCTAAAAGAAGTTATCTCTTGCAGACAGACAGAAAGAGGAGAGATTTTCTTCAGAGGTGTAGCTCCTGAAGCACCTCTAAGTAATCCTGATGAAATTCCGATTTGCCAAACAAGACCAGGACGAAGTCATTACTTGTCTGTCACTGGTGTCCTATCTGGGGTAAATGGTCACATCGCCCCATGAAAAAATACACCATTTAAATTAGCACATGGATTTAAACATTTTTAAATTAACTATAATTCTAAGACATTGAAGTATAGTTCATTGACAGCGACGCATCAAAAAGTAAGCTGGCAAGGCTAGGCAGAGTTGTCAAGAGCCCTGGCTGCTCTTGCAGAGGACCCAGATTTGTATCCCAGCACTCAGGTAAGGCTGCATCTCTAGGAGAATCTGATGCCCTCTTCTGGACTCTGTAGGTACCCCCACACAAATGGAACACACCTACATGTACAGACATAAATATTTTCTAAAAAGTAAATTTATGCATGGTTGTATGTTTATTCTTAGAGACTTATGTTGCCTGTGTTTGAGAGAATAGTCTGGTTGATTTAACCCATACTAACCCAAATTCCAACATAGATGCAGCCCTTGGCCAGAGACTAGTTCTCTTACATGATTAACACCGCTTACTTAGAACAGTGGGTGGATCAGGCTTTCACTGCACTAACAGGCTGCTTGGAATTTCCTGCTAATCCATCTGTTTACAGCTCAGAAAAATTCCATCTGAAAAAAGGTTGACTTAAACCAAATCTGAAGTACTAATAAAGAGGATCAGTAGACACCTGAAATTCAACTTTGAGTTTCAAAAGAGGGTTGAGAAGGTTGTAGGGCTGGAGCTCAGAGGAAGACCAGTGCCTGCCAGGTACACACAAGGCTGTCTCTGGGCTGGATCCCCACTATTGCAAGAGACGGTGGGGGAGAGAAAGGAAAGGAAAAGAAAAAGATCTGTCCTTTCTTCATTAGAAACAACTCCTCTACAGCCCAGATTCATTCCCAAAGTGTCTCTGTCTCTGTCTCTGTTTCTCTCTCTCTCTCTCTCTCTCTCTCTCTCTCTCACACACACACACACACACACACACACACACACACACCCTCACTGAGCAGACACAAGGTTCAGAACACCCACATGGCCACCTGTAACTTCAGGTCCAGTTATCCAACACTCTCTCCTGGCCTCCGTGGGCATTGCACACACATGGTGCACTGAAACACCCACATACAGAAAATAAAAATATAATCTCAAAATAAAACAAAAAACCCAGTGCACACATGCAGATTTTTTAAGAACAATATATTATATTATATAAAGTTGCATATGATGCTATATGTTTATAATTTTCAAATCTTAAACTTGAAACTTTATATAAGTAACATAAAACTTTTAAAATAAAAAATATATTCCAGAGCACAGATATCCCTGATTACTTATGAAATCCTTCAAAATAAATATATTTTAAATAAAATAAAGGTGTTTTTCATGTGTATACCACCTTACTGTTTTCAAAGCATTTTCATAAACATGTTCTCAAATACACTGCCAAAGGTTACTGAGTTAGAAAGCTAGGTTTTTACTTATTTTGCGCAAAAGGGGAACAGAAACATGGAGATGTACTGGAGATTATTTAGTCGGTAAAATATCCAATTTAGAATTCAAGGCTTCTAGTTTCCAACCTACATCCCTCCCAACACCGACGCTCTGTGTGTGGCAGTATTCACTAGGAATTACTCCCCTAAGGATATGAGTAGTGCCCACTGCTAGTGAAGGCAAGGACAACCTGCTTCTGCACTGACTAAGGCTTCTTTTCCCATCCCATCCAGAACCCACTGTGTGGAATTCTTTCTAAGCTCTTTAAGTTAAGCAGTCTTTTTCCCCTCACAGTTACTCCCTTTTATTGGGGGTGGGGTGGGGTGCTATTTCTTCCTTTTTGTTGGGGATAGAGTATATGTAGAGGCCCAAGGTCACCTTCACTTATCGTCCTTGATGGATAGGGTATCTCTCTGAATCTTAAGCTTGCTGTTTCAGCTAGACTGGCTGGCCACTCAGTGTTCCTGGTCTCCCAGTACTGCCAGACCACAGGGGTGTGCTGCTGCTGCTGCTGCTGGTGTGTGTGTGTGTGTGTGTGTGTGTGTGTGTGTGACCATAGGGGTGTGTTGTCATGTATGTGTGTGTTTATGTGAGTGTGGGACCACAGGGGTGTGCTTTCATGTGTGTGTGTGTGTGTGTGTGTGTGTGTGTGTGTGTTTATGTGAGTGCGGGACCACAGGTGTGTGCTGCCCTGTGTGTGTTTATGTGAGTACGGGCCCACAGGGGTGTGCTGTCATGTGTGTGTGTGTGTGTGTGTGTGTGTGTGTGTGTGTGTTTATGTGAATGCGGGCCCACAGGGGTGTGCTGTCATGTGTGTGTGTGTGTGTGTGTGTTTATGTGAATGCAGGCCCGCAGGGGTGTGCTGTCTTGTGCGTGTGTGTGTTTATGTGAGTGTGGATATGGACTTGGGTTCTTGTGCTATCGGAGCAGTATCTACTTACTGACCCAATGCCAGATTCCCTGTTTTTCTTTTCTTTTTTTCTCCTCTACTTTCTTTTTCACTTTACTTTTAAAACTTTTCTACTTCAATATCCTTATTACTTTCCCCTTCTAATCTTTTAAGTTTTTATAAATTTAAAACTTAATGCCACAAATGTTGCAAAAAGAATACCAAAACAGGATCTTACTATGAAGTTAAAAAAAACATTAAAATCCGCCCACTTTATTCAGTTAGGGTGTTTCTTAAAACACCTTTAAATCCTGTGACGGAAGAGTCTTACCAGTAGGCCTGTGCTTTAGCTGCTTATAGAGATCAATGGCACGCTGTTCCCTACAAAAGAGAAAAACAAAAACCTTTCTGTATGTGGATTAATAATACATGATGAATAATACTGGTTATTAGGACAAGATCCAATTTTTAGCAAGTATAGAGCATCAAAGAATATTTTACAGAGCATTCTTGGAGCTTTAAAAAAAAACAAACCAAAAACCCAACTGTGTCTCTGTGTGGAGATGTCTGTGTGTGTGTGTGTCACCCTGTGTGTGGGGGTGTATGTCTCTCTCTGTGTGGAGGTATCTCTCTCTGTGTGGGGGTGTCTCTCTCTGTGTGGGTATCTCTCTCTCTCTCTCTCTCTGTAGGTGTCTCTGTGTGTGGGTGTCTCTGTGTGTGTGTGTGTCTCTCTCTGTGTGGGGGTGTCTCTGTGTATGTGGATGTCTCTGTGTGTGGGTATCTCTCTGTGTGGGTGTCTCTCTCTGTGTGTGGGTGTCTCTCTGTGTAGGGTATCTCTGTGTGGGTGTCTCTGTGTGTGGGTATCTCTCTGTGTGTGAGTACCTCTGTGTGTGTGTGTGTGTGTGTGTATGTGTGTGTGTTGTCTCTCTCTCTTTCTGTGTGGGTGTCTCTGTGTCTCTGTCTCTCTCTCTCTCTCTCTCTGTGTGTGTGTGTGTGTGTGTGTGTGTGTGTGTGTGTCCGTCCACTTGCATACTCCCCGTGAGGAGGTCAGGAGACAACCTTGAGTGTCAGTCCTTGTCAGCTACCTGAGTCAGGTCTCTGTTGTGTGCTGCTGCCTGTGCTAAGCCAGCTGGCCTGCAAGCTTCCTGTGACTCTCCAATCTGTGTCCCCCTTGCTGCAGAAGCACAAGGGTTGCAAACCTGAGACCACACCTCTCCTTATGTGTGGACTCTGGGGAAATTCATACTTAGGTCCTCAAGCTGGAGCAACAAGTGCTTTGACATTTCCCTCATGTCCAAAATAAAGTTTGTGTATGCTTCAGATCTGCTCCACTCTTCCACCACAAATATAATACCCATGCCCCAGAAACATGGGGCAAACCGTGGCTTGTGATCAGAGAAAATCTGAAGTTTCTAATCTAGACATTTAGGAAATTAACCTCAACAGAGGAGTTAGGAGATTATACTCAAAGGGAAGTAAATGGGGAAATCATCTGTAACTTAAACAGACGTTAAACACACACAAAAAGGAGATTTTCTTTGAAATCGTAGATTACTAATCCCGAGGGTTATTTCTCAAACTCCCTATGACTAAGAAGTAGCTTCCTTTAAGATATTCTAAGGGCTAGAGACACAGCTCAGGAGGTAAAGGTGCTTGAAACCAAACCTACAACCTGAGTCAATTCTTGGGTCCACCCTGGCAGAAGGGGTGAACCGTCACCCCCTTTTTTGTCCCTTGATGTGCTGCATGACACCTCTTCCCAACAAAATGGACGAGTATTTTTAAGAAAATCATATCACAGGAATATTTTAGAGGTAAGAAAAACCCAGATATAAGAAGGAAGGACAAAAAAAAGTATAGGATCAAGACCAATAGCACAGACACATTCTTACAGAGATTCCATCAAGTCCCCCTGGCGTCTTCCATAGGGACTCTTCTGTAGCTCCATGATTTCAGTGTGCAAAGACATAATTTGATCCTCAAGGTATCCAATAACACCAACCTAAAATATGACACAAACCAAGAAAACGACAGGCTTACTACCATATAAAACAAGGCACAGGTCTTAAAGGTAGAGCTACTGTTGTAGCAGTAGAACTGAATATTTTACTACAACAAGGTAATTATGTTAAAGCTAATTACCTGTTTATTTAATGAGACAGTGGTATTACATAGCCTAGACTATTATTGAACCTGTAATTCTCCTGTCTTACTTTCCTGAGTGCTAGGATTACAGTATAAAGCACATTAGATTGGTTAAAGCTAAGTAATCATAATCATAATAATAATGATAATTATAATAATTTACTAAATTTTGAGAAATTCATAGGTACATATAATGTATTTTGATATTTACTCCCCACTATTGCCCCTAACTCCTCACAGATCTGCCCCTCTAGCCCCTTCCTTCCCTCCCAGCTTCACGTCTTTTTTTTTTTTTTTTAAATAATCCACAGAGTCCAATATGTGATGATCATATACTAATGAATGTGAGGCCCATACAACAGGACATAGTCAAACTATTAGGGACTGCCTCCTTAAAGAAAACGGACTCTCCTTTCCCCCAGCAGCCGTAACTGCTATAGCTCCTCAGCCATAGTGGGAGCTATATTATCTTTCTGACAATCTTTCATATAAAAACACCTTATAGCCGGGCGGTGGTGGCGTACGCCTGTAATCCCAGCACTTGGGAGGCAGAAGCAGGCAGATATCTGAGTTAGAGGCCAGCCTGGTCTACAGAATGAGTTCCAGGACAGCCGGAGCTACACAAAGAAACCCTGTCTCGAAAAAACCAAATTTAAAAAACAAAACAAACAAACAAACAAAAAACAAAAACAAAAAAAACAACAATACCAGGAGGTGGTGGCGCACACCTGCAATCCCAGCACTCTGGGAGGCAGAGGCAGGCAGATTTCTGAGTTCGAGGCCAGCCTGATCTACAGAGTGAGTTCCAGGACAGCCGGAGCTACACCAAGAAATCCTGTCTCGAAAAACCAAAAATAAAAGAAATAAAATAAAAATAAAAATAAAAACACCTTATGCTAGGCGCAGTGGTGACACCTTTAATCCCAGCACTCAGGAGGCAGAGGCAAATATATCTCTGTGAATCAAAGGCAGCTTGGTCTACATAGTGAATTCCAGATCAGCAAGGGCTATACAGTGAGACCTTGTCTCAAATAAATAAATAAATAAATAAATAAATAAATAAATAAAAACACCCTTATATCTCCCTTCCAACGGCAGTCAACTACTACCAGCATTTGCTTTGGCATCTGGAGAAGCAAAAGAACAGAAGTGCCATTCACAAGACAAACTAAGTGGTCACTGAAATCACTGCCATTTTTTGCAGTATCAGTCCCACAATACCAACTGCCCTATTCAATCCTCAGTGTAAGTATGAATTGGCTCCAAGGGAAGCGACAGCACAAGACCATAGACAAACAGGAGAAGAAAGGATATACCACCTAGGGAATCATCTATACCTCCCTTAGGAGGTATACGTTCTCTAAACCTATACAGTTTTGAGAATGAACCAGGGTACTATTGATAATTATGAGAAGACATCAGGTATAAATAGAACTGTTCCATTTAAATTAGATGTAAAGTCATCTTACTTAAACCAGTAAGAAAAATTACTAAGGATACATCTCATTACTGACTTCCATTTAATAGTCACAAGCCTATTAGAAAAGACTACACCTCTAATATATATATACGTATATATATGTATATATATACTATATATACATATATATACGTATATATGTATGTATTTTATATATATATATAATATATATAATACACACACACACACACACACACACACACACACACACACAATGGAAACTAGAGTTTAGTGAAGCCACCAATGCCTTTGGTTTTATAGCCCATAACCTTCAACTTTCTTTTCAAAGCATATACAAGGTATTTGTTTAAATTTGTATAAAAAGATACTTTTATATTTTGTATTTGTATAAAAAGATACTTTTTATATGTCAAAATCAAAGATAATTTCTAATGGAGACATTAACTACACAGAATGAGTTCAATGATTTTTACCTCAGAATAGTGAATGGCCTTCTCTTCCATTTCTTTCCATGCTTTCAGCATTTTTTCTGAAGCTAAAAAAAAAAAAAAAAGAAAGAAAGAAAGAAAAATCAAGTCTAAATTGGCTTCCCCTTAAATAATTATATCTATAAGTATTAGCATGGCTGTTATCTATCAATATCAAAGATACATCATGGGTTTAAAGTGTCTTTCCCACACAGGCATCCTATACTCCTCAGCCCCAATACCATAGAAAAGTAACCTCACTTGTCAATTTATAAAGTTAATCACCTATGTAGGTACGCACACTGGACTAAGCCAGGCCTTCCCACAGAGTGACTCTTTTTCAGTGTCCTTAGAGAGAACAGCCTGGGGGAGGAGAGTTATGCAGAAACACAAAGGAGTATGCCAAACGACAACTAAACTGATCAGCCAAAGAACAGTAAGCACGGCTGGTAACGCTAGGAGGTAGGAAGTAATCTTTGTTTTGCAAGTTTCAGAGGAATCAAGGCATTGCTAGCACCTTGATTTTTAGATTCTAGCCTTGAAATTCTGAGTTTTCACATCTATGTTGTTTTAAGCCACAGAGCGGTTATGGAAGTTCTAGGAGAATAGTCTATATTTTTTCCCCTAAAAAAAAAAAAAAAAGACAAAAACAAAAACAAAAACAAAAAAACCAAAAAACAAAAAAACCTTATCTTAAAGCAATGCATAAACTTGGTTCAGAAAAGTTAAATATTGACTAGGAATATAGCTTAGCAGTAGAAGAGTTGTCTAGTGTACATAAGGCTTTGAGTTTGGCTGCACATGTTTTAATTCCAGATTGAGAGGCAGAAGCAGACAGATCTCTGGGAGATCAAGGTCAGCCTGGTCTATGTAGTCAGTTCCAGGCCACCCAAGGCTACATAATAAGAACCTGTATCAAGGGCCAGGCGCTGGTGGCGCACGCCTGTAATCCCAGCACTTGGGAGGCAGAGGCAGGCAGATTTCTGAGTTCGAGGCCAGCCTGGTCTACAGAGTGAGTTCTGGGCCAGGGCTACACAGAAAAACCCTGTCTCCAAAAAAACGGAAAAAAAAAAAAAAAAAAAAAAACCTGTATCAAAAACAACACAAGGGTCTAGGTTCAATTTCCAGTACTGTAAAAATGAATGAAAAGCTATAAAAAAGTATAAAAAGAAAAGACTAACCCCTTGACTCCAAGTGATTTACTAATGTGATTGTTCCAAGATATATTCTCTATTTTCTCACAAGTAAGGAAGACAATCTAATCTATGCATGCTTTTCCCCACAATTTAATTATCACAATGATGGTTTCATGAGAATGGCCCCCACAGGCTCATATATTTTAACGTTTGGTTCCCGGTTGGTGAACTGTTTAGAAATAATTAGGAGGTGTGGCCTTGTTGGAAAATTATGTCAATGGAAGTGGAATTTGAGGTTTCAAAAGCACATGCCAGGCCCAGTCTTGCTTTCTCTGCCTCCTGCCTGCGCATCAGATGCAGGCGCTCAGATCTGAGCCATGCCTGTCTGCCTGCCAGTCACCATGCTGGCCATGAACTCACCCTCTGTAAACAAGCCCCCAATTAAATGCTTTCTTTTATAAGTTGCCTTGTTCACTACAAGAGAAAAGTAACAAGACAGTCACTGTCAAAAATTCTACTGATATGTTAGTATCAGCACAACTAGATCTATTTCACTATGTTAACTAGTATGTTCACTAGTACAGTATGCTTATGACAAGTCAAAGATGCTTTAATGAAATAATTATGTTTTGTCATTCACAAGAGCACTGGAGGAAAAACATATTCATTAACTGGACACTAACTGGATATTCTGAGATATCCGTAACTTTGTCAAATAAACAGAACATACTTCCTTAAAAAACACGTTTCATGAAATCAGCAAATTCAGTTTATTTGAATTTTAACTCTTTATGAATCCTTGACACATCCGAGGAAAGGAAGATAAGGTTGAGTCAGAAGACTGTGTACAATAAGAAAACAGTAGCTAGAACTCTACAGCAGATGGATTAGAAAAAAAATGACCTTGGAAATTGTATGTATTATATATATGTATGTATGTAAATATATGTGTGTGTTTATTTGTTTGTTTATTTATTTTAAACAGAAACACAAATTAATTTAAGATTCCCCTGGCTGTGTTCCTCCACTTGGGCTGCTACACTGCTAGAATGAAACTAGAGAACAAAGGCAAATATACTCTAGGTGGCAAATATTCCATGGGAATTTATTTCTCAGTGCTGGAATCTGAGATTTGGCTCATAGATGGCTGCCTTTTGTGTTTTCTCATGGCAGAAAGGGCAAGGGAATCTCTCTTAGTCTTTTGTCAAAGGGAATGATTCATGCATGAAGGTTCCTTTGGGACTTAATCATTTCCCAGAGTTCCTACCATTATCTTACGGATCTTGATTTTAGTACCCTGACTGGGGGAAGCACATTTCAGTACAATATTTGCTAAGAAGTCATCTCAATATAGATTCTATATGCCTTTTTAACGTAAGACTTAAAAGTCAGTCTTAAGTCTCTTCTATATTATTCATCTTCTCTAGAGTTAGGTAATTTTACTGCAATTATGAAATAAGTCGCTCAATTAAGGAATTAAGTGAGCTAACCAGCAAAACAAAAACAGTTTGATGACTTAAGTTATCCCATGTGCTGTTCTGCTATGAAGTTAGATAACTGGCTATGTGTCAACAAAAGAACAGATGGTTTTGAGAGACCAGACAATCCGTACAAATACATTCCAACCAGACACTTACATATCCCATAAGTCATCTGCTCACTATATCTCTCCAAGTCAAGCTGAATGCTTTTGCGAAAAAACTCCAATTTAGCTTTGAGTTGATGTGATGCTGAGATCAAAGTATTCTTCATTTTTGTCAAGTTAGCATTATATCTAAGAAGACTTAACCTAAGTCATAGCAAAACAAAACAAAATTATCAACATTCAGAAACATTGAATAACAATTTGCACACATACCGTATCTAAACTCCAAAACCTAAATTTCTATTATAATTCATGAGAAATAGCTGAATATTTCCTGCCTGTGATAAACAATCTTTTTCAACTAAGATCACTCAGCAACTACTACTTCCAAGTCATTACAGCTGAATGATTTTACACTATTCATATGAAATCTGTAGGTTTGGTTAGAATATTAACAGGTGACAGTGCAGCAGGCAAAGTGCCTGCCTTGCATGCATGAGTACCTCAGTTTAGTACATGGCAGTGTGTGCCTATAACCCAGAGCTAAGAGGCTCGGGGGAACACAGATGCTACGAGCTCACTGCTTAGTCAGTCTAACTCAGTGAGTTCCGGGTTTAATAATAGATCCTGCCTCAAAACTTAGGTGGGAAGACAATAAGTGAAAGATACCCAACATCAACCTCTGGCTTCTGCGCGTACACCCATTCATATGCACACAAACACATTATGATTTTTTTCATTTGAATGCTTAATATTTTAGCCTCGTAAACAATCCTGCTCAGTGAAACCTGGCAAGAATAAATCTTGAGTACACAACACACGTGGCATTATGCTTAAAAACAACGCACTTACATCGCTGCTCGCTGTCCCTGAAAGAGCCTGCTGTAGTCTTCTTTTAGACCAGACACATAGTGCACTGCTTCAGCCCACACTTTCCGGAGCTGTATGATTGGCAGCTGTATTTTGCTATCTTGAACTGTAAGTAGAATGGTATTAAGGGAGGTAAGCTACTTCCAAGGACAATTTATTTCATTCTTTGTGAATTCTTTTCCAAATATTAATCCCATAGATGCTAAAAGGAATCTCCTGTCTGACCTGCTCTAAGGGCTATATGACTGACATAACTGCTTCTCTCAAGGAGCTGGAGATTATTCCTGTACGATTTTACTTTAACCTTGCTTCTTTCCAGTCAAGAATACACCTTCTCTCTCTACTAATCCAAATTCTTTACCTCTTTCAAGTTTTTTTTTTTTTTTTTTTGAGACAGGGTTTCTCTCTTTGAAGTTTTAAATCAAGTTCCATCTCCTCCATAATCTACCATTTTTTTCTGGTTCTGAAAAAAATAGCTATTATTCCCTGAAGCCAGAGCTCAGCTTCACAGGACAGGCTGTGTGTGTACAGATGTGAGCATATACAATGAAGGGACAGTTACAGAGCAGGCTTAACTAACAGTGGCTTTCACTCTCCTCTCTACAGGGCCCCAGCCTCAGGAAGGGAGGTCTTCTACATGATGGAGCTATGGTGATTTAAATCTACCTTCACACCTCCCAAACTACATTAAATCCATTTCCAACCACATATAGAAACCTCAAATACTGATACTAAACAAAAACTTTGAAAGATCATATCTATTAATCATGTAATTTCAAGATTCAAGTTCAGTCACTAACTGGATTCTACTTACCAATATAATTTACACAATCAGATAAACTCCTGGATGCAAATGGTCCTTCATATACAGTCTTACTTTTATCAAACAAATAAACCATGTAGCTATCGCAGCCTCTCTAAAAGAGAAACAAACCAAAATTTGAAGATTCTTGCAAACTCAAGATTTTATAAATCCGTAAGCACCCGACTCCCTTCTTTGCAATGCAATGTGGACAAAGTCAATGTGCATTCACATATGCTTTATACACTTAGAGCCCAAGGTTTACTTTAGGGGAAAAGAAGACATATTGGCCAAAGTGAAAAATAATCACTAGACTCTAAAGAACAAGCACAGAAGGTGTGGGAAGGGGCAATGGAATTCCTGTGATGACAAAGCAGGAAGGGGCTGTCTGGGGAGAGGAAGGCCAACAAAAGAAGGGCAAGATGGATGAGGGAGGTATAAGAAAAATTATGGTAAATAAATGTACAATAAAATGCTATAGCAAACACCGTCATTTTGTTTGCTAAAAGAAAAACAGAAAATAATAAAAGTTTTTCTAGTTTTTGCAATTAAGAGCCAAAACAAACAAACAAACAAACAAACAAAACCAACAAAAAACAAATACAAAAGGTTATATAGGCACAGAATAAGCATCATGTAGTAATCAAAAAGAAAAGACTAGGTGTCAGAGTAATCTAAGCACAGGATAGGATGAGAAGACTGGGCTACATAGAAAGACTGTTTTTCAAAAAGGCAAACAGGAATGGAATAAAATGCTTACACACACTGTACCACTGAAAAAGCTCAAAATATAATGTGAGTTGGGGAAATAATTCCATCAGTAATGTTATACAAGCACGGAGATCAGAGTATGAGTCCCCAGAAACCACAGTTTAAAAAGAGTTGGGTACGGTGGTTTCACCAGCTTAGCCTTATCAGTAAGTTGCAGCCAATGAGAGAGCCTGTGTGTTGTTGAGGAATGGCGCTGAGGTTGACCTTTGTCCTCCACAGGACATATGTACATGTAGACTCTCATAAACATATAGACCCACAGAAAGACAGACCCACACACATACAGGCATGCAAATCTACAGAGGCAGAAAGTAGATTAATAGGATGCGTAGAATGGAAATCTAAGAGGTAATGGACATGAGGAATAGAAATATTTTTATATTGATTCAAATTTATTTTTATAAAGTCTGAGTTACAATTGAGGTTGGTAATATATATGTATATATGTATATATATGTGTGTGTGTGTGTGTGTGTGTGTATGTGTGTGTGTATGTATATATATATATATGTATATATAAACAAAATACAAGTTACAAGAATCTTTTTTAAGACGTCTCTCCACATAGCCCTGGCTGGCATCTATGCATATATACCTACTATGTAGACCAGACTGGCTTAGACTCACAGGGATCTCCCTGTCAAATACTGAGAATCAAAGGTATGTACCACAGCATCTAGCTGTATGTGTGTGCCTAACATTTTCATTCTCAGTTTCTACAGGACGTAAGGATAACTAGTCTATATAATAGTTATATATTTTAATGTAAGTAAAGGAAAAAAGTTTACAAATTCCAACACACAGAAATGGAAATACTTTCTCAGAAAGAATGAAATTGTTTCTCTTAAGAGTTCAACCATTGCACAGTATGCACATGTATTGAATAGTTATAGCATTATCCATAAATAAATACAAACACTAGTCAACTAAAAACAAAAAAAGCCCTGGGCAGGTAGCTCAGGCCTGTGATTTCAGTTTCATGAGGCAGGAAGATCAGCAGTTAGAGGTCATTCTGGACAAGACCCTGCCACCCCAACCCCTCCAGGAACTTACAACTCCATCTAGAACACACTGAGAGGCTGGTTTCCGAGGATCCAGAGAAATTCCTGTCTCTGACAGAAGTTCTTGAGAACCGGTATTTATTCCTGTTTCACGCTCAATTCGAGACTGTAGTGAATGAAGACTTTCATCACATGGTAACAGAAAAGAAATGATTTTTGCAGAAGTCATATTCAGGATGTGCACTATCTGTATAAATAAAAAAACATGTTTATTGACCATTTATCACATAAACAATTCCATGAAAGATACCAAAGGGGGAATCTAAGCACAGGAATTATTTCAGTACTAGATAAGGTTCACTCGTTCTCCAAAGCAATAAAGCCTTCTATACTTACAAAATGACAATTATGAGAGCCAGCCCCAGGTTTGTTTTTCTAAACAATATAAGGTTGTGGTTTTGGTGTTTTTGTTTGTTTGTTTGGCTGGTTGGTTGTTGTTTTTGGGGAGGTGTACATTTTGCCTTATTGATAAAGGGTTTCTCTATGTGGTCCTGGTTGTCTTGGAACTCACTCTGTAAACCAGGCTGGCATCAAACTCAGAATATCCTCCTGCCTCTGCCTCCCTGAGCTGGGATCAAGCCACGTACCACCATGCCCAGCCAAATATTAGTTTTCTCAAATAACATATCAAAGTTGTAGGGATGCACAAAATTAAAAAATTAGAAATTTTAGTTTAAAAAACCTTATTTCAAGAAACATTATCACAGACCTAGAAAGAAATACTCCCTTTTATAAAGTATCTCATAAGTGAAACCCACAGAGTAAAGAGCTTTCACACAAAGTCCCTGTACTTAGAGCCTCTGATTTCCCTTTTAGCAAAGGCTTCTCACAGAACTGAAGAATGGTAGAGCTGGGATCTGAACTCTTAACTACCTCATGTTGCCTCAGGAAACAATCATCTAATAGAAGAGATGGGTTTCTCTTTCAACAGGACAAAGTATTATTATTCTCCTGAAGCAACCAAATCCTGGGGTGATAATCTTCCTAAGGGCTCAAAGTTGGACAAGAAAACAGTCTCGTAGTCACTTAAAGGCACAGTGAGAGAAATAGATCAGAATTTTGGATTAATGGTTCTAGAAAAAAAGCTGTATGTACGTACGTACATACATACATACATATGGTTGAAGAGACAGCCAAAGAATGAAAAAGTATTTCAGCTAATACCATCCCCGTTGGATCCTGGGAGCCTCTTGGTTTCCGGGCATCTAGGATTTTGGATGGCTACCCTCAGTTTCCAATCCCCCATTGCTACACATCTCTTTTCAATTTTCTGACCCTCTGTATATCATCCCCGTCTCCTCCCATGCCTGATCCTGCTCCCTCTTTTTTCCCCTCCTTCTTCTCCACCTCTCTCCCTCCTAAGTCCTTCCCACTCTCTACCTCCCGTAAATTATTTTGTTCCCCCTTCTAAGTAGGACTGAAGCATCCACGCTTTGGTCTTCTTTCTTCTTGAATTTCATATGGTCTGTGAGGTTTTTTTCCCCCTAATATCCACATATCAGTGAGTACATACCATGTGTGTCCTTTTATGACTCGGTGACCTCACTCAGGATGATTAAAAAGTAACAAAATAAAGGAGGGATTCAGGATATAGTTACATTAGGAGCACAAAGGGGGTAAAAAGAATAATTTAAAAAGATAAATTTTATGCTAGGCATGAAGCACACCCCTTTAATTCCAGCACCCAGAAGGCAAAGGCAGAAAGATGGCCTGGAATGTGCTATGCAGACCCGCAGACCAGCTGACTTTGAACTCAAATACATCTGTCTGCCTCTGCTTTCTGGAGTTACAGGTGGTTTGTAAGCTCTCTGATGCAGATGCTGAGAATAGATTTTGGGTCCACTGTAACAGTGACATACATTCTTCAACAGCTCTCTCTCCAGCACCTGAAGCATAAACTGTTTTAGACTCTGTAAAGTGTTTTCTTAAAGAAAAATATTTCAGCAACTATTTTGTTGCTATGAAATCAGACAATATATGCCTTCCTGGCACAGTATATCTCAAAATGTCCAACAACACTAACCTGCTTTGTAGCTCATGATTCTGTACTTTTGTTAACTGTATCCATGCCTATAAGTCTCTCCTACTCTTCTCTTCCCCTATTAACTCTAATTCTACAAAATTTAGTCCTAGCTCCAGCCTAGGAAGTACACTTAAAGCTTCCTGAATATTATGAACAGTACTCCACAATTTCCTTTCTCATCTTACATAGCCCTGGCTGGCCTGGAACATGCTATGTAGACCTACAGACCAGACTGACTTTGAACTCAGAGATCTGTCTGCCTGTCAGCCTCCTAAAATTGATGCTTTGAGAAAGGTATCAATTTACTCAATAAAGAGAAGGTAAATATTTGCTAAGACTCACTGACAGGGCAACAGTGGTACTGTAAACTGGAAGCTTATGACCCACAAATAACATGAGACCTTCCCTACACTCCACAGCAAAGGCTCGCAGCCTCCTCAGGGCAGGGAAGAGGATGAGCAACAGGCAGCACGCAGATGTTGTGAACATAGCAAAACACTCATAAATAAAGTAAAATAAGTAAGTCAGCTGGGTATGGTGGTGCACACCTTTAATCCCAGCACTCTGTGAGTTTGAGATCTGCTTGCTCTAAAAAGCAAGTCCAGGACAGCCAGGGGTAAAGAGAGAAACTCTCAAAAAATAAAACAAAACAAAACTAGAAAACAAAGACCAAAAAAATATAAGTCTAAGAATAACTATTTTAAAAAGCAGGGGTGATGTTTTGATTAGTGTAAGTTGGGTGGGTGGTAGGAGGGACAGGTATGTACAACTAAATATTTTTAAAGACAACAAAGAAATAAGAGGCTAACCAATATCTGCACTGCTTACACACAAAGGAATGATTTTTTTTTTTTTGGCACAGTACAAGAGAACCAAATTGAGAAGCCAGTATCAGGCTAGGCATGGTGGTGCAGGCCTTCATTCAAGCACTAGTGAGGCAAAGGCAGATGGATCTCTGAGTTCAAGCTATCCTGGTCTACAGTCAATTCCAGGACAGCCAGGGCTACCTAGAGAAATGATCTAGAAAAACAAAAACAGAAGGCAGATCTTTTCACTGTCAGCTAAAAATAGTAACAATATGTCCTCAAAATCCTACTTTGAGTTGATGTCAAGATTGGACTTTACATATTTATGAGTTCTCAATGTGATTTTAAAGCCTGACTATCTGGGCGGCGGTGGTGGCGCACACCTTTAATCCCTGCACTTGGGAGGCAGAGGCAGGCGGATTTCTGAGTTCGAGGCCAGCCTGGTCTACCGAGTGAGTTCCAGGACAGCCAGGACTATACAGAGAAACCCTGTCTTGAAAAACCAAAAAAAAAAAAAAGCCTGACCATAGGTCTCAGCTCCTTAAACTGTGGGTCATGACCCCATATATAGAAGCACATAACTGAAGGTCCAGGTCACAAAGAATTTGGGTACCATAAATGTGCGCTTCTGAGTGCACAACAACTGTTAATACAAATCCTTCACAGCATCTGCAGCAGGATCCATTAGTGTCCCACCATGCGACGTCACTGGAGCCTTGCTTCTGAACATAAAACGTGCACTTCACCCTGCGCCTGCCCTCCCTTGACATGAAGCCAATAACTGCTTCTTGGAGTATCTAAGCTGAGATCTTAGATGACTGCATGATATGGACTGCAGCATCTTTTACTGTACATATCTTCTGTTTTTATAACAGCATAACAGTTTAATTAGAGAAAACAAAGATTCTTAATATTTTCCTACCATTATTCCTCATCAAGTAAGTATCAAATTATTATGCTTAGATTGTATTTACTAAAAACTTTTGAATTTAAAAAAAATTTAAAAATTATTAGATGAATTTTGTATTGAGATGAGGACAGAATCTCCAATTTCTGCAATGTTCCTCATATATGTCTATCACTGTGTACTGAAGAAGCATTCTTCTGTGGAGAAGCATTCTCAGCAGTGACCATAAAACCAAGGCCTCAGTCAACTCTGAAACTGCTGCTGCTGTTCTCTCATGCAATATTAAATACTCAGCCAAGACTCTTTATGTAAAAATAAATAAGCACATCCATTTCATTAATATGTACATTTTTTACACTTAATAAAAGGTAAAATTATATATGTATATCAAAGAAACATTTTAAAATAAAATTCCTTATAAGTAAATGTCTGATTTCATATGTGCTATATATTCTAGCCAGGAAAAAATTTCTCAGACAAAATGTAAAAAAATGTTTAAGAAGTTCTGTTAAAAAAAAAAAAATTCTGCTATACAGTCAATAATGATTGCAAACAAAGTTGTTTCCAGGCATACGTTAACAACAGAATTAGCTATACCTCTCATCCACATTAATAAGTATGTATTGAAAACTTGATACATGCCCTCTCAGTACTGAATGCCAGCATATACAAATATGAATAAAACAAATTAACCAGTAAATCATTATAAATATTTATTTATTGTACAAATATATGTAATTTATCTTAATACATATTTATATTTTTGTTATAAATTTCATATATACTATATAATATATTGTATAACAAACACAATAATTTGTTCATATAGGTATATATTATACATATTTTATAAATGTATTTTATATACTCATAATTGTATATTTCTATATAAAAATGAATATATAATATATAAAATGTAGTTTATAATATAAAAATAAATATAAATATAAATATATGAATATATTATATAAATAAATAATAAAAAATTAATAAAATAGCATTGAGGAAGAATATCTAAAAAAGTTGCAAATGAAAGGTAAGAAATACTTAGAGAACATAGAAAATATTATGTGACTAATTGTGTGATAGAGACCCCCTAAAGGAAACATAACTGAAGGTATACTAATCAACAGAAGTGAAATGTGCAAAGTACGGGTCATCCTGGGCAGAGGAATAGCATGTGTCAAAGCACAACTGTAGACACAGGATTTGATGTCATGAGCAGCAGTGGGTGACAAGATGGACCTGACTGAGGAGGGAGAAGTTGGGAGATGCAGGCACAAATCATGTGCTGGTTACGAGCAGATCACTTTAAATGTAACTTGCCAAGCAAAAGGAAAATGTGTTAGTTTCTTGGACATAGAAATAAAAAGGCTTTCTCTGAAGAGGCAGTTCATGCTGCATTGACCTCAAGTTGTATCGCAAGACACAGATGTGAGCAAAGTGGAGCTTTCCTTACCAAGCCAAACCCAGTATAATTAAATCTAAAGAAATCAAGTGGTAATGGCACCAGGCATTGTCGTAAGGGGAAATCCCAAAGACACCTGTGTAGAGGAAGTCTAATCCAGCAGCACTGCTGCTCTGGCAAAGGATCACATCAAGGACCTTCTAGGTCTATGTGATCCAGCTGGAATGCAGATATGCTCTGGATCACAGTATGATCTGGCTGGAATACAGACATGCCCTTAAAACACACCTTTAATCCCTACTGATGTAGGTAAAGTTTGTTTATAGATGGAAGCAGTCATGTTAGAAAGTCACATCTAATATAGTGGCAGACAAAGTGATGAATCAGAGAAAGTCTTGACAGAATGAGACAGAGATAGGATATGTCCAAGTCTCACGAAAACAGAAAAAAGAGGGAGAGAGAGCAAGAGGAGGCAGTTTTACTTGGGCAGTTCTACAAAGACAGGCTGCGGTAAAGACAGAGTGAGCCAGAGAATGAGAAGCCAGAAGATTAGAACAGAGCTAGTTTGAGGCCAAGCAGAGCAATTTAGTCAGAAGCAGAAAGAAGCCAGTTTGAATCAGTCAGCTTAGAGAAGAGTTTAGGCCAGAACAGTTAAGTTCAACCATCAAACCAGAGTTCAGAAATAGCTAGAAAGGGTGAGTTTTTCAGCAGTAAGCCTCTGAGACAACAATTATATCTGGTGAATAAAAGTTACTGTTACACACACCTGAAAAACCTGGCTAAAGAAATAAAGTATCCACTTTAAGGACAAAATATTCATTTTTAAATGGACATCAGGAAAAGATAGCTAAAACAAAAATATGCTCATTTTCAACTTGTTAAAGTCAATGCAGGTATTCTAAAATGCAGCCCATTAAAACTGACCTTTAAATTGAGAATGTGATCCATTAATACAAAGCACCTCGGCTGCTTGGAAGTAAGGTCAATAGGTCCCCCTCTCTGCTGGGGGTCCCAACTCAGCATCAACTGTAGCCAGCTTTCCATTGGCTCTACTATTAAACTGAAAAATTAATAAAAACCGTGTGAACATTATTATGTTCCAATTAAACGGACAACTTTACAGGTTGTCCATTGTCTTGCCATGACTTAACAGTATCAGTTTATATTTTACTTTCAAATAATTTACATAATGACAAGAAACAAAATTTTTCCCATAAAAAAACCAGCCACAATCCCTGCATCACATCATGACTGGCAAATCCAAAATTGAGTCCAACACTTAATCTTCAGGGAAGCCATTTAATTCCTTATTCCTTGGGTTTTCTTAGCTTATAAGGTAATCCATTGATTGGTAATAGTCTCAGTTCCACATCTGTGTTATCCAATAGCATAATCACTAATCGCAGTGCTTTTTATATTTACTACTTACTTAAAATTCAGTTTCTCAGTCACACTAACCACTCTCCTCCACCAGCCCAGGCATGTACCTCATGTGACAGACAGACAATGCTTTCACCCTCATGAAAAGGTCTGGATAATGCTACCTCAGACAGACAACCACTCTCAAAACTTGTCTCATCTTCCACTTACCTACAAAGACTGTTTGGCTGAGGTAAATGGCTACTAAACCGAACTTCTCCAGTCATCTCTTCACATGCAAATATACACTTTGGATCTTTCTTCTTAATCTTTTCATGCCTATAAAAACAAGATACATTAGTTGACAACCTGATTCTCACAAATACTCTCAAGGTTTCTCACCATGTAATTTCATTCGATTCTGAGTTAAAAGATAATTTCACCACTATAGAAAGAAATAGAAAAATAAACAACCGAAAATTTTCCATTACTATTAATTATGCCAAAGTTCTCAACATGTCTTACCAGGTAAATGGCTGCAGATGATGCAAAAAAGGCCTATATCCAGCAATACATTCAAACACCATGGTCCCAAAGCTCCAATAATCCACAGTGGCTGTGTACGGCTTATTCTCAAAGAGCTCTGGGGCCTTAAAATAGAAATTGGTTTAAGTGCCAACATTGTAAGAAGAGTTACTATTGTTTTGAACTACTTAAATAACAAGGAGAATTTTAAATAACCAAATCAAAGAAATATTGTCTCACCAAATATTGCAATGTTCCCACAAAAGATGTACAGAGGCTTCCTTGATCAACATCCTTGGCATAACCCAAATCAATTATTTTATGTATTACCTGTGAATAATAAGACATACTATGTATTAAATTGTTGAAATATCTGTAAAAGGTAGGTTGGGGATGTGGTTTAGTAACAGATTGCTCCCACTGCACATATAAGGGTCTAAGCACAGCAAAAAATAAAACAGTGAACTATTGAGAGAGCTCGGCTGATAGAGGCACCTGACACCAAGTCAGATGACCTGAGTTTGAAACCCAGGTTACACATGAGAGAGAGAACTAACTCCTGCAGGTTGTCCTGTTACCTGAACACAAGTTACTGCACATGCATACATGCATGCATGCACACACAATAAATAAAATAATTATAATTTTTTAAAAAAAGGTTTTTACAAAGTGGAGAGAGGATAGTGAAGAGCCCAGGCTCCGAGACAACACAAGCGCAAAGCCTGGCAGCCTGGCCACTATCTAAACGTGCCATCTTTCTGTTGTTAATTTTTGAGACAGGGTCTCACATCAAACTTACATCAACCCTCCTGCCTCAACCTCCCAAAAGCTGATATCACAGATAGAGATGTCAGGTAATATGCCTGGCTAACCATATAACCTTGATCAAGTTATTTAATCTCTGGCAGTTTCCTATACAATGAGGTCAACATTCCTAGTCCAGAGATGAGCAAGACAGATGCTTCTCTAAGGAGCCACTGTTCCATAGAGAAGCTAAAAATGTAACCACAAAACTACAGTTCAGGGGCTGGACACTTGGCCAAGCAGTCACAAGCCCCTGTTGCTCTTGTAGAGAACTTGAGTTCAATTCCAATCACTCACACAATGGCTCACAGCCACCTGCAATTCTAGACCCATGGACTCTAATACTCTCTTCTTGTGTCCTCCACAAGCACCTTATGTAGTACACATACACATAAAATAACAACAATATGTCTAGAGCAACAACAATAATAAATCTAGAATTAAAAAACTCTATAATTTAATTCAGTGAAGACCACAATAGAAAAATGTGTATATAATTAAGGACACTGAAGTCTCTAAGGACTTAATGTATCAGGGAGTCTATAACAATAAGCATGAACATTCTTCAGGTTTTACCTACCTTCCCACCAACATCTTGAAGAACTATATTTTCAGGTTTTAGATCTCGATGTATAATTTTGTTTTCATGCAAATATCGGATCCCAGATCCTAGATAAAATTTCAAGTGTATTGTGAAGTAACAGAAAATACTATTTTAAAAATTGTACATTTTGCCGGGCAGTGGTGGCGCACGCCTGTAATCCCAGCATTTGGGAGGCAGAGGCAGGCAGATTTCTGAGTTCGAGGCCAGTCTGGTCTACAAAGTGAGTTACAGAACAGCCAGAGCTACACAGAGAAACCCTGTCTCGAAAAACCAAAAAATAAAAAATTAAAAAAATTAAAAAATCGTACATTTTGTTTTTATTGCTAGTGTTTTGAGACAGAGTCTCATGTGCTCGGTCTGGCATGGAATCCCTATGTAGTGGAGGATCACTTCCAACTCTTAATCCTCCTGTTCTACCTCCCAGGTGCTGGGATTGTAGGCATGTTCCAGCACACTCAGCATTTTTAGATAGGTTCTCACTATATAGCCCTGGCTGGCCCATTGATCTTGATTCTCACAGAGATCTTTCTACCTCTGTTTCCCAATGTTAGAATAAAAGACATGTGCTACCATGTCTAGCAAGAGTCAGTTTTTAGCTCATATTTTGTATAGATCTACACTGATGTAAAAATTAAGTCCAGAGCCATTATGGAGATGGCTCAGTGGATAAAAGCGAGTGCTGTGAAAGCCAGAGGACCTGAGTTCAAACCCCCTCCACTCACATAAAAAAGTTAAGTATGACTTTGTGTAACAATAACCCCAGTAGGGTTAAAGGGTGGGGGAGGCAAATCTCAGGAGCTGGTGGCCAGTCAGCCTAGTCAGAACATGAGCTTCTAGTTCAGTCAGAGACCCTGTTTCCAAATGACCAAGAAAATGAGAACACTTGCCATCCTGCCCTTGCCCTTCAGATGCTCCTGTGAGAGTGCACCAGCAATCACCCCACATGCCACACACACACCTCAACACACCACGTACCACACACGCACGCACGCACACACACATAACATCCCATGTACCACACACACAACACCCCATGTACAACACACACACACAACACCCACGTACCACACACACATACCATAACATCCCACGTACCACACACACGCAACACCCCATGTACCAAACATACACCACAACACCCACGTACCACACGCATACAACACCCCATGTGCCACACACAACACCCCCATACCCTCCCACATTTATATGATCCATCACAGCTGCATCATCATTCAGCAGTTCAGATTTTCTTCACCAGAAGTTCAAAAGCATCAAATAAACACTGAAAACTTATATACTCATTTAATTTATTGGATCAACATTAAAAGCAAATGGAATGATCAATTTTTGAGGAAATACCTGTAACCCCTAAATCACATTGTTAAACTAGACTTTACTGCCCATGACCCAGGAAAAGAAGCAACACCAAAGCACATAGGGAAATTATTTCTTGGTTTTTGAGGTTCCTCTAAAAGTCTAGATCATGGTTATTTTAGGGAATTTTTTCAGTAGTAATTCATCTCAAGGTAACTTGAGGAACTATCCTTCTAAAGATGTAATTCCTCTATAAACGAAACTGCTATGTCAGTGTTGGGGGAGGTGTGAGGGGGGAGGGGAAATGAATGCTGTTTCATGCCACTTTTGTTATCACTGGAACATCTATTAGAGAGCGACACATCGCCAAACCAAACAACAAACAAACCCCTCCTCAGATAGAAACAAGTGCCAAATGTACTAGTTGTCATTAGCATCGTAAGAAATGGATATTTCTAATTTTTTAGAGATGATAAAAATCCATATGCTTTGTAGAGTATATAAACAGTTCTTCATTTCTAAGCAGTACACAGAAGTTTACATGGCCCACAGGGCATTAAACCGCAATGATATTTAGTATTAGTTACATACCTATGTCGCTCAGTAAAGAAAGTATCTGGCTTTCTTTAAGTCCACAACAATTTTCTGGTTTGTTGAGTAGCTAAAGAAAAAAGAAAAAAGAAGTCTCCTATTGCTGAGTAGCAACAGCAAAATCATCAATCACTATACTGTCAGAGAATAGTCAGGTAAAAAAAGTCATAATAAAGAAATTATAAGGACTGTGCATAGTGGTGCATGTCTATACGGCCAGCACATGGGAAGATGGGGCAGGACCATGGATTCAAGGCCAGCATGGGCTACACTGAAATTCAGTTTCAAAAATTCAAACAATGACAAGAGATATAAGGGTAAAAAATAATCATGAAATCCATGCTGAGGTTGAATACATTTTATAAGGAGGTTCATAAGTAGTAAAGATGAGTGTAAAAAAAAAAAAAAAAAAAGAAAAAAGAATAATAAATAATAATAAAATAAGAAGTAAAGACAAGAGCAATAGCACTTGAAATTGAAAATGCTGACAAAGAGATACATTTAAAATCAAATAGAAAGAATGATTATAATATAAAAGACAACTTTTTAATAAATCCCACAGAAGTTGATATTTTTATTTAAAATGACCAGCATGGAAAATAAAACAAAAAGAATCTAATAAAAACAAAAGCATGTTCTAGGCCAAGCATGGTGCACACACCTTCAATCCCAGCACTCAGGAAGAGGCAGGGGGATCTCAAGGCCAGCTTGGTTTACAGAGTGAGTTTTAGGCCAACCAGGGGTCCACAGTGAAACCCTGTCTCAAAAACAAAAACAAAAACAAAACAAAACAAAACAAAACAAAACAAAACAAAACCCATGAACAAACCTAGGATGTATACAGTGACTAGGATTTTTGCCAACTTGGCACAAGCTGCAGGAAACCTCATCTGAGGCAGCCTGTTTCAGCCTGGCCAGTAGACAAGTGTGGGGGACATTTTCTTGATAAGCAGTTAATGTAGCAGGACCCAGCCCACTGTGGGAAATGCCACCCCTAGCCAGGCTGCAGCCCTAACTGCGTGAGCAAGCGGGCAGACGAGCCATGACGAACAAGCCGGCAGGCAGGCCCCCAGGTCCCGCATGGCTGCCCCTTTAGCTGCTGCCCTGCTTTCCTCGGTGCTGGACTGTGATCAGGACACAGAGAAACATATTTTCGCAGGCTGCTTTTGTTTGTGGTTTTTATCACAGCAATAGAAATCATTAAGATAAAGGTTAACGTATTTTCTGTAAAGAGTCAAATATTAAGTACTTCAAGCTATGGAAGTCATAAAATCTCTGTTCCACTACTCAAATCTAGAGCTATTCATAAGCAGCCATAAACATGCAAAGTGCTGTGCTCCAATAAAAGTGTATTTACAGAACGCGTGGCAGGATTACAGTTGTCCATCCTTATTTTCCATGACCGTATCACTATGACTCAGAAATTGCTACTGTTTGTGATTCACTCTCAGTATCTCAGAACAGCCCACACTACCTTCCGGAGGTCCCCTCCAGAGCAGTACTCCATTGCTAGAAGAGGCACATCGTTAATTAAAAAATTCAGTTCCTCAGGAACATCACAGGCCTTTACAACATTTGCATGGTTCAACCTAACAAGGAAAAAACATTACAATAAAAAAATGTTTTCCAATGAAAAAGAACTGGATTTGAAATAATAACTAGTGAGATAAGAGTGGCTTTATTTATAAAACTCTAAATTCTGATTGTATTGCAGTTAATCTTAGCTAAAAGGCTATTAATTACTGAATTGTCTGATTAAAACAAACGAATTTATAAGGAAAATACCATCGCTGTTACTATTACATTTCTGTGTGCTAGGTAGTATATTCTTTACATATATCAATGAATTTACCTGTCACAATAATCTTTTTTTTTGGTTTTTTCGAGACAGAGTTTCTCTGTGTAGCCCTGGCTGTCCTGGAACTCACTCTATAGACCAGGCTGGCCTCAAACTCAGAAATCCGCCTGCCTCTGCCTCCCAAGTGCTGGGATTAAAGACGTGGGCCACCACTGCCCAGCTCTGTCACAATAATCTTAATACAAATATATTTGTTAATGGCATCATTCAAGAGAAAACCGAAGCACAAATTGGTTAGGTAACATAAGATCATGTAAGGCAAGTAGGCTGTCAATGAAGATTTAAATCTGACCCTGAAGAATACTAAACATCTAAACAGATTTCCTTCCAGTTTAAAATTCAAGCACAAATACATTTGTTTCAATAATTATGAATCACATAATTTACTGACTTCAACAGTTCTTAATTTTTTTTAATGTTAGAAAAGGGCATTGGATCCCCTGGAAATTTGAATTACAGACTGTGTGGGTACTAGAAACTGAAAATGAACCTGGGTCTTCTACAAAAGGAGTAAGTGTTCTTAACTCCTTATCTCTTTCTTCAGCCCCATTTCTTCTTCGTTGGTTGGTTGGTTGGTTGGTTTTTAACATAACAATCTTAACCTCTGCATTCATCATTACAATGTAATAGAGCCCTGAAGCAGTACAGAGTTTCCTGTCCCAGGAACTAAAGAAACTAGTGCTGATTATGGGATCTGTGAATTAATATTGTTTAGTGTTCCTGGTGACTCTGCCACTTTGTCAAGCTTGAAAGTCAAAATAAAATGAGTTGAACACAAAACTCAAGTCAGAAAATGCTCATTTCAACTCTAGAACCAGCCATGTGACTGTGTTTCTTCCTTCTTATCTACAAAACACAGTAATACCCAAAATAGAGGTGTGCTGACAACTACAAGAATGATCTGTAAAGTGTATTACTGGTGGGAGCACAGTATTAAAGTTACAATATATCCACTGTTCTTTCAAAAGCTCAATTCCCTTCTCCTTAAGTGCATGCCCTCTTCTTAGTGACTCAGTTCTAACAACGTGTTGGGAAATGAAATCCAACTTCTAAGGTCCCTTTTTTGAGATATGTCAGCTTTGTCCTTGCTCGCCTCATTCAGAGCACTGATCTGGGGAAGCCTGTTGTCATGCCATTAAACTGTGCATTTCCTACAGAGAGGGAGGCACCCTTACTGAAGAACTGTTGCCCCTGGCCAGCAGCCACAGGAGTGAGCCTGGAAGTTAATACTCTAGCCTTGGTCAAGCCAAGGCGATGTCTCAGGAGAGGTCCTGAGCTAGAATCAGTTAACTTAGTCACAAACTACAGATACTAAATATTCAGAGTTTTGAGCTATGAAATTTTGAGATAACTATCTATAAAACAATGGAGGCATCATTTAATAAAAGTTAGGTACAAAAAGAAATTTTTATATACTAGTCACAAAGTTGCCCAATATTCAAAAGAAACATTTAAAGATCTAGCTAACATAAACTATAACTTCCTTAGCCATCATGTGACAGACTGTCTCAAATAAGAACACACATATTTAATGACAAAATCACATTCCCACAAAGGTCTTGAGAAAGTGGGCTCCTGACCTCTTTCCCTCTCCTGATAAGTGTCTGGGCTGTGGCACTGAAGACCCTGAGTCATGGCACACACTTACTGGGATGTGGCACTAAAGGCCCTGAGTCATGGCACACACTTACTGGGATGTGGCACTAAAGGCCCTGAGTCATGGCACACACTTACTGGGATGTGGCACTGAAGACCCTGAGTCATGGCACACACTTACTGGGATGTGGCACTGAAGACCCTGAGTCATGGCACACACTGGGCTGTGGCGCTCAAGGCCCTGAGTTATGGCACACACTTACTAGGATGTGGCACTGAAGACCCTGAGTCATGGCACACACTTACTGGGATGTGGTGCTGAAGACCCTGAGTCATGGCACACACTTACTGGGATGTGGCGCTGAAGACTCTGAGTCATGGCACACACTTACTGGGATGTGGTGCTGAAGACCCTGAGTCATGGCACACACTTACTGGGCTGTGGCGCTCAAGGCCCTGAGTCATGGCACACACTTACTGGGCTGTGGCGCTCAAGGCCCTGAGTCATGGCACATACTCACACACGTACACACTTACTTTTTCATGATCTGGATCTCATGGCACCACCGCTCTCTGTTTTTGGTACTTAGCTCTAACCGACAAGACTTAATTGCTATTTTGAGATCAAATTCCTGTAATAGAAAATATAGATAATAGAAAATATAAATAAATTAGATTCTTCTACAGGCTTACTTACAATAAAAAAAAAAGTCAACCCAGAAAAATAACACTCTTTCTAGCTTAACTAATTAAACATACTATCCACAGCTCCCTTTAGCCAATGTTAGTTACATAAACCACAATGCTTTACATCAATGATTTGAAACTGTCAAAAACACCATAGTCCATAAGCAAAAACTGACTGAGGCAGATCCTCTTCAGAAGATTAGATATACTACTAATACTTTAGAATATTGTTTCCAACATACTAATAGGAATATGTTAAGATCCCATTTCCCCAATGAATCCTTTCTCAAGTTTAACCAAAACAAACAAGGACCTTAAACTCCAGTACAAACAGAATGAAGAAGATAATTCAGGGCTCCCTAGCTCCAAAACAAAAGAAATACTTTTCATATGACCGGATCTACTGTGTAACAAAACCAAATAAAACCCTCTAAAACTAGATCCCAATCTTTGCATTTCAAATGACATGGAAAATCATCCAAAGAATGGTACATCAGTTCACACATCTATAATACAAACCAAAGACCTCTTGCCTGAGACTGGTAATGTCACTGATTCTAACTGAAAATTAAACTGTCTTATGCACATCACAGGAAACAGCCAGATATCATATTCTGGCAACACCAACAATGCAGTCAGAACAAAAAAAAAAAAAAAAAAAAAGGGTATATTATGTTAAAAACTCCAAAGAGCTTCACAAATGTGCCATCTCTCACACAATCCAAAGGTGTGGTAAAAGCTGTGTGATGAGTGAGAACAGTACCCAGGAGCCGAAAGAAGAAAGGGGAAGCGGGGAGCAAGACTTGGCTTAGATGGAATAGTCTGAACTAGGAACCAGGAGGAAGAAAGCTAAAAGCTTAAACAGTTTCTAGTGAAGGGTTGGGGCTACAAGACTCCAAGCTAGCTTCACCACCGGGCTCATTCCTTTCAGTCTTGTTATAAGCAGACAGGTGTTTGATAATAGTTACATCCTCTATAGTGTTATCACAATAAGGACAATAAGCCCTAGATTTTGATATGAATGAGGCAGAAAATTATCTATTTGACATAGGTCACAATCACAAAAGATCCTTCAACTCCTTCCTTTATATTTCACCTACTCCAGGAAACTCAATCTTTTAAAAGAGAATATTCTCTTGGGAACTTCATAGTTGTCAAACAACAACAAAAAGATGTTTTTTGTTTTTAAATGAGACTGAGTTGGGTGTGATGACTCCCACAGACTCATGTGTTTCAATGCTAGGCCACAGAGTGGCACTATTAGGTGTGGCTTCTTGGAGGAAGTGTGCCACTGTGGGGCAAGCTTTAAGGTCTCCTACGCTCAAGCTACACCCACTGTGGGGTCACAGTCCTTGCTGCCTTTGGGTCAAGATAGAGAAGTCACAGCTCCTACTCCAGCACCTTGTCTGTCCGCATGCCACCTTGTCCCACCATGTGATAACTGACCAAACCTCTGAAACTGTAAGCAAGCCTCAATTAAGTGCTACCTTGATCACACTGTCTCCTCATAGCAATAAAACGATAACTAACACATTAGATATAGTAATATGAGTCTACTGTCTGTGGAATTTGGAAAAATGAGGTAGGAATAAAGTTTGAAAACACTAATTTCTTTACTTTTGTGAGCTTTTAAATTGGATTCCTAATTTGAATCATGATTCTCCAAGCAAAAGAACTAATACATGCAGCACTATCAGTAGTTATGAACAAAGAGAAGTTGCTCCTCAGTATGCAGATGGCAACTTCTAGGACCTCTGGAGAACACCAAAATCTGTACAAGTTCAAAGAGAACAGTATTTGCACAAAACTTGGATAAATCCTCTCTCAGTATACATTTAGTAGATGCATTCCCTGCAACCTCAAGCCCCACCCTGCCCATGATTGTTTTCAGTGTGTGGAAGGTTGAATCTGTGCTACTGAGGATAGAACCTAGGGCCTTGGGCATACATGTTGCCACTAAGTTATATATCTAGTCTATATAATTAAAAAAAAAGGGGGGGTCTCACTCTATGGCCCATAGTGGCTTTGAACTGAAGGCAATCCTCCCAAGTGTTCCCATCATGCCTTGCTTCTATATTCTTTCTTTAATGGATTCCATGGAACTAGGTTTTTCAAACACCCCTTGCGAAGTTCTCTGATGTGGTGGCCTGAATAGGTTTGGCCTCCATAGACTGATGTGCATGAATGCTTGACCCACAGAAAGTGGCACTGTTAGGAGATGTGGCCTTGTAGGAGTGCCTGTGGCCTTGTTGGGAGAAGTGTGTCACTGTGCGAGTCTCCTATCTCAAGCTGCATCCAATATGAGCCATAGTCCCCTTCTGCTGCCTGTGAGTCCAGATGTCAAACTCTTGCCTCCGTGTCTGCCTGTACGCCACTATGCTCCCCGCCATCATGATAATGGCTAAACCTCAGAATCCAGCCCCAACTAAATGTTTCGCTTTATAAAAGCTGCCTTGGCCATGGTGTCTCTTCACAGCAATAACCCTAATACATCTTTCAGTGTCTTAGGGTATCAAACTGTACTTATGTTCGTTTCTGAGACAGTGTCTTCTTATGTAACTGACACTGCCCTTGAGCACAATATGAAGGCCACCTAGGAAGGCCTCAAACTCAAAATCCTTCTGCCTCAGAACCCTAGGTACTAGGATTACAAGCAGATGCCTCCATGCCCATCTCTCTCTGAAATGGAAAGCTCCTTCAGAGTGGAAAATATTATTCTTGTTGATTTGGGCACCATCACCGCCCAGATATAGCAATTAACTAAATCATTTCATGTCCTTTCTCCTGTCCTCAAAGGTGTACATGAAACACTGGAACTACTTTTACCAGTAAGTATACTGAAGATATTACTAAGATGTCTGTACTTGGCTTATTGTTTTTCCAATTAAAATGTATTCCTCATCTGTGATGTTCCAGAACAGCATTTTTATCTTACTGCTCCTTTTGTAAAAGTCCAATTACTGAGGGTTGCGATAACATGACAGTGGAGAGCTAACAGCAGACAATTATAGTACCTACCTAGTAACTAAAGTCTCTGTTATCATCCGACTTAACGCTCAAACTGACCCAGGATGTATGTATATTCTTCTAAATACTTCACAGTCCACAAATCCTATACTGCAATGATTAGTGTTCAAGATCTATTCCTTACATCCTTCAAAAAGGCAAAAACTCTCAATAGTAATGCACTGACTTGTACTGATATGATTTTTCTGGAGAAAAGATATATAAGTTTTATTGTCTTATCAAAAGACTCATCTCAAACACGATTAACTATGGCTGTTGATATAACCCCACGCTAGACCATTTGCCTAGCATGTGCAAGGTCCCGTGTTCCGGCCCTAACATTAACAACACATAAAAATAAGCAAAGTGACCGTTAGTTTGAAATTCTTTTAAAGGCACAAGTAACGGCTGTTGCAACGGTTATATGTTTTTCGATAAATCAAAACAAATTTCCTGAGCCTGTTAGCTGTCTTCTGCAGAACAAACCCTTCATCTTTCCGTCTATTTCCTTTCCTTTGAAGCAAGGAGCATTTTCATCACCTTACTTACCTCCACCCTGGTCTTTACCTGAGACGCTCCAATTCCAAAGTCTGCCAATGTTTCTAAAGGTTCAACTCTGGACACCAGGAAGATTCCTCGTCCACTCCAGTCTCCAGTGGAGCACAGCACTCCCGAGTGGGTGAGCAGACACACGGAGACACACAACACGCACACACAACACGCACGCACGGACCTGCACTCGGCATTCATACAGATTCCCCATCACTACACACAGCTACAGCAGCTCCCTGTCACTCACTGCCCAGGGACCTCAGACACACCTGGAACACGGCCACCCAGGCTCACGAGCACAGGACAATCGGCCGCACTCGCTCACTGCCCCAGGCCCCAGCACTGCCCTGGGTCTCGACCACCACCCGTCCCACCTTGACTGACAGCGGGTGTTCCAGGGACGCCCAGACAGAGCCGGCGCCAGTGCTCCCGCCCCCCCCCCCGCCCCCTGCCTCACCCGGTGCTGGTACAGACTGACGTTCCCGAAGCCGCCGGTGCCAAGCCGCTCCCGCATCTCCCAGGGGCCGCCCGCGCCCGGCCGCAGCCCCGGGGGCCGCTCCATGGGGCGGGAGCGCCAGCCGCCTCAGGCACCGCCACCAGTCCAAGGCCGGTTCCGGGCCGCCGAGGCGTGTGACTCCTTCCTCTCGCGAGACTACGTCACTTCCGCTAGCCTGGGAAGGCAAAGTCCCGCCCCGAGCTCCTCAAGTCGCCCTGGGATTGGGCTGGGCCCGGGTTGCCCTGTGCAGTTATAAGTACCCCGGCAACTTCCAAGCTGCGGGGACCATCATGCCTGCAATTCTTATTCATTTTCTTTCTTTTTGTCTGTATAGATATTTTTAATTAGTTCTTTGAAGGTTTCATACAACGTATTTTTTAAAATAGATCTCTCGCCAAACCCTAAACTACTTACACATTTCATCTTTTTGAGAGCTCTGCCCTCTGCTCCTGGAATCCTACCACACTCGCTGGTGGGCACTGGTTAAGGCCACCATGAAAGAAAAGTGCGCTGAACGCCCTGATGATTCAGTAGCCTTCTGAATCAGAATCTCTCCTATAATCCCAAACCATCCAAGGATGTGACATTATTCCAGAGTGAGAATTCTTCCGGACTTTGTTGAGTCCCTCCCGACCTTACTGCTGCTGATCAGCCTTGCTCTTTCAGTCTTGCCAACACAGTGGTTCTGGGTTGGAATTATTTCTGAGGTGTGTGCCACAGGGCTACAAAGACAAGCTTGGAGGAGCTCTCGGTCCAACGAGGCATACTTCTGAGTGGCGGGCTGCACAGGGAAAGTCAAGCCATTTGAGTGGTTTGCGCTTCATAGACTCTAGGTGTCTCAATACAGTCCAGCCTGGTCTAGAACTTGTTATTCCTCCATCTTTCCAAGACTGGGATTATGGGCTTGGAGCACTCTACCGGGCTGAACCTAGGGATGCTAATAACTCAAAAAAGTGTAAGAGCCAGAATAAAATCAAATTCTCAATGTCAGCATGCAACTCAATGTTATGGGTCACTAATAGTGAGTGGTATACGATAAGCTGGTTTCTATTATTTTTATCTCTTTCGTGGAATTGGAATATTAGACTTTGAAGATTATAGAAATGAGTCTCCAAGAGAGCATCTCTAGAGCAGAGAAGACTGTCATGTAACAGTATGAAACCTCATAGGAGTGATGAGTGTTTCCCGTTTCCACGGGTGGGATTTTTTTTGTTTGTTTGTTTTGTTTTTTTGTTTTTTTTTTTTTGTTTTGGTTTTTCGAGACAGGGTTTCTGTGTAGCTCCGGCTGTCCTGGAACTCACTCGTAGACCAGGCTGGCCTCGAACTCAGAAATCTGACTGCCTCTGCCTCCCAAGTGCTGGGATTACAGGCGTGCACCACCACCGGCTGGGATGTAGTTTTATAATTTGTTATCAAGAGAGACACTGAAAACTCCAGCCAAGATACTGAGGTTAATCAAACTGGTTTCTACAGTGAGTTCACTTTTTAAATATTCTATTCTTAAAATGCAACTCAAGGTTTATTGGTATATATTTTATTCTTGAGGGGTTTTTTTTGTTTGTTTTGCTTTTTTGAGAGAGTGATTATATAGCCCTGTCTGACTTGGAACTCAGTATATGTAGACCAGGCTGGCCTTAAACTCACTGATCTGTCTGCAGAATGCTAAGATTACATTTTTTTAACTGTAAAGTGGTTTATGCCAGGCTCCACAATCTTCAGGTTTCCAAGACTGTTTTAAGTTTTTTGTTGTTCAAAAACAAAATAGAGATCAGAAATTTTTATAAGAAGTGAAACTGTTCTGTTCATTGTCTACACCAGAAGCGCCCAACAAAAACCAATTCCTGTCTTTTCTGACATGCAGCATTTCTCCAGTGATCACATGCTGCTTCTCCATGAGCTGCTCACTGGACTGGTTTCCTTAAACCAGTCATCTTTAGGATGGGACTGTGTTTGCATAGAAGCTCTTGTGCAGTTTATGTCAATACAAAGCCTATGGCCAAAGAGCTGAGGGAGGATTAGAAGGTGGGACATCCAGCAGAGAGAGAAAAGGGTGCTGCAGGGGGTGGGGGGAGACTGGGGGGGTAAAATGAAAGAAAGAATTCTGGGAAATAGTCAGGTGGGGAAGCTGGAGGGAACCAAGTACTTGGCAGGACTGAGGGTAAACGGATGATTAAGTTATGAGTTAGCTGGGGAACCAGTCAAAGCTTTTGGCCTAGGAATTTATTCATGAAATATTAAGTCTCAGAGTCCCTCCTTTGGGGAACACAGAGGTCGTGTGGAGAAGCTCTTGGTTACAGTGTTTGCCCTTTTTATTTTGTAAGTTCACTCTGGTCTATATCCTGATAATTGCCGATGCCCAATCATCAAGCTAGATCTGCATGAGTTTGAGTCCAGAGTTATCTACCTGCACTGTGGACACATCTGTGAGATAACTCAGGTAACTTACACACATGAAACATCGAAAATGCATTCAAGGCCCTATCACCAATCCTGATCTTCGTGAGTCTTAGAAGCATCTAATGGCACTCTGGACATATCTACTGGGTAACTTGGGTATTTTAAACATCTAAAACAACACACTCAAATTGAACTCATCTTACGTCTTTGATCTGCCACTTCCTTTCGAAATTACACTCTAAACTCTGAGCCAATGGGCAGCACATTGAGGCACTCACTAGCTATCCTCCTGGACCGTAGACCATGTCCTAGCATACCAGAGTTAAAGATTTAAAAGAGAGAATGGATTCTTTTAGGTGAAGAGGATGCTTAAGAAAGCAATAGCAAAGCCAGGCTTGGTTCCCTTTCCCCAGACTGGTTTGCCTGTGTCACTCTGGGATAAGGGCCAGGGATAAAACTCTGGCCTCCATCACACACACATAACTCCATTGCAGTGGCCAGAAGCAATGTAAGACATTTGTCAACCTTAAAAAAGCGTTCCCTTTTTATAATTTACAAGATTTGGGGGGTGCGAGGATGGGGAGGTGAGATGGGTTGGTTTCACGCCATAGGCCAGACTGTCCTGAAACTCACTATATAGTCCAGACTATATAGTCTTGAATTTATGGCAATCCTCCTGCCATAACCCCTCAATTTCTGAGAATAGAGGCATGAGCTACCATACCCCATCTGAAAGGTTTAAACGTTTGTGAGGCTGTAGAGGATCAGACCTGTTCTTAGAAATACATAGATGTTCTTTTAACATATCATTGCATCTCAGAATGACTTCTTTTAAACAAGTCAGTCAGAGGCCTCCTGCTGCAGGCAGGTCCATGGGAATATACTGAAAGGAGGCAGGGAGTTGGCCTCACGAGAGACAGTTTCACTTTCAGAACAGGCTGGAACAATCTCCTGTGCCAATTGGTGACCTGTGATGTGCCCTTCCCTTTGACTAGTCATCCAGAGTGAAGTCAAAGGGTTCAAAGTCTTTCCGGAAGCGGCGAGCCAGGGCCTCCTCCTCATCCTTGCTGGTTTGACACTGCCTCCAGTCAGCCTTCTCAGGAATGTTGAGAATAGCTTCACTGGCCAGGACCTCCCTGCAATACAAAGGAGAGAAAATGGGAGTAGAAATGAGGCCGCCCTTCCTGTGAGCCTCTCCAGCGGGCAGCTCTCCTCAGTGTCATCTAAAGTGTGCAGAGTGTTTACAGCTCATACTGTCCCTGCCCTGACACATCTCTGCCATCCTATCTATTGAAGTCACTGCCATGCTAATGTCTTTCCCCACCCTATTTCTCCTTTCCTGGAACAACTTGGAACCACAATATTAATACTTAGGGAAGGAACACCACATACAAAGAGAGGACAGCCCCTGGTGCCAGAAAAGTCAGAGGCAGAGTTCCAGTCCACGCTCTGGTCACTCATGTCTCTGACCTGAATACTACTTCATCTCTTAGCCTTGATCTACTCACTTGCAAGAGCGCCTTCCTTATAGGATTTGGTAAAGAAGCTATCTAATCAAAGCACATGCCCATCTTGCCTTAAACTACAGTGTTCACACAGCGAGTACCGAGGTTGCTGAGGGCACGGGTCAGAGTCATGTTACACCCATTCTGCCTGAAAGTCCTACCTGCCCTCCCAGCCCTTCATCTGTATGAGTGCACAAGTTCAACATAAAGAAAACAGCTTATACAGACATATATACAAGCAGATTCTAAGTTCTATTTACTTTTAACTTACTTTAATATATTAGAAACAATTGTATTTGGCCAATTTCAACTGTGAAGGTATAATAAACAGGAAAGACAGAAATGACTCACAGTGGCCCTCTAAAAGTCAAAGGACCTAAACTCAAACAGGTTTGCCTGGCAAACCAGGAGCATCATTTCTTCATATGGAAAATGAAGATACAGCCATTTTCCCTATTAAGTATAAAAATGTATCAATTGTACATTAGTATTCTGAAATTTTTCAGTGTTGAAACATAAACAACAACCATGAACACAAGGATGTGGACTGTACGTGGCTGTGGATACGGCACTGCCGCCTATGTCCCCACTGTGCATCTGTACATCTGGTGCTAAGGCAGTAAGATTAAGGAAAGATTGGGGATGGAGAGATAGCTCAGAGGTTAAGGGCACTGACTGCTCGTCCTAGAGGTCTTGAGTTCAATTCCCAGCAACCACATGGTGGCTCACATCCATCTGTAATGGGATCTGATGCCCTCTTCTGGTGTTTCTGAAGACAGCGACAGTGCACACATAGACATTAAATAAAATCTTAAAAATTAAAAAAGATTAAGAAAAGATATCACAAGAACAGATACTTGTTCTCATTTATCAATTATTTATTTTTTAAAAAAACCTATGTTTGTTGGACTTATTCAAAGGGGCAATCTCTTGAAGACTTTCCAAATAAGTCTAGGATTGGCTGAAAGCTCATTCAAAGCCCAGTGCAAACCACTGGGAGTGGTCAGAGAACGGCTGCAAATGAGGGATCAGCACCAGACAACAAACGAAAGAACGCACTGCATGCGTGTTCTGCTTCCCTCCACGCGGGTGCAGAATGATGCAGACCTACATCTCGGTTAAAGACCTACATCTCGGCGCTCACCACACTAAGGTTTAAACCTTCGACTGTGTGACTGTGGGCGTACTACTCAACTTACATTAAGATACAACATCCAGCAGAGTAGCCACTAGCCAGGTGTGGCTATTTAAATTTGAGCTCCCTTCCACTTTCCCTTTAATTTTCTTTTACTCTATCACTTATTAATATGTGGGTTCATGCATGCCATAGCACCGTGGCCAGAGAACGCATGGTTGGGTATCAGGTATCCCCTACCATGTAGGTCCCAAGGATCAAACTACATCACCAGGTGTGGCAGCACGCTGTCACCTCATTGTCCCTCAGTCTCTCAAGTATCCAACAGCACATGTAGCCTGGGACTGCTGTAATAGTGCAGCGTTCCAGTGCGTTCCATATCTGCACGAGGCTCTGCTGGAGTGACAGGATGTAAACCACACAAATGGAAGCTTCAAGGGAGCAACGCCTGGGGGTCTTGCCTGTGTCTGCGCCAGCACATGCTCCATGGCTGCCCTGCCATGGTGCTCTCATGGTGTCTGCCCCTCTCAGTCTCCCTTACGTTTACTTTCAGCTTTTCATGGAGCTTTGCATTTGGTAGAAATGAGCCCTTCCTTCCTTCCTTCTCTTAAGTTTCTAAAGTATAATGTTCCTCAAAATTTGTTCATGGTACTTCCATTCTCCAGCCCAAGACTGTTAGCAGTGATCTGCTCTAAGACTCTAAGCTTCTTGGGGCTGCGCCATTTCCTAGTTGGTTTTCACTGACTGTCCATGCAACCTGCCAGCACATTTATAACAGGTCAAATGAAATATAACTAAATGTAGCGAAAACATACAAACCTTCCAAATTGCAAAGGAAAGTTCTTTTTAATTCTGTGGAAAAGCTTTTCTCCTGTGTCGAGTTCAACATAAAAATACGCTGTTCCTGGCTGTGCAATCTGAAGTAAACAGAATTGTATAAGGACAAATAAGAAATTTTTAAAAAGTGCCACACACCATAGGAACACCAATACATTTCCAGTGGTACCCATCCTAAGATCCCATCTTAGGAAGTGTCTAACTTCTTTGTGTATGTGTACTATTCCCATGTGTGGGATTATACACACAGCTGTGTCCACGTGCCTGTGGAGGGCAGAGGATGAGACTAGGTGACTTTTCCAGTTCTTGCCACCTTGTGCTTTGAGGCAGGGTCTCTCTCCCTTGAGCCTGCAGCTTTCCAATTTTGGTGGAGATACTCTTGTCTCGACCTCCTCAGCACGTGGATCACAGGCACATGCCCCAGCTTGTGACCTTTACACGGTTGCTGGAGATCACTCTCAAGTCCTCAGAGCCATCTCCCAGCTCCAGGAAAAGTCAATTTCCTTACTTTTCTAGGGATGCACTGAGACTTTGCTATGACGACGCCTTCACCTCTCGTCTTACCACTCTCCTGTATCCTAGTACCAAGTGGCCCACTACTCACCACCCCTGTGTATCCTGGTACCAAGTGGCCCCCTACTCACCACCCCACCCCTGTGTATCCTAGTACCAAGTGGCCCACTACTCACCACCCCACCCCTGTGTATCCTGGTACCAAGTGGCCCCCTACTCACCATCCCTGTGTATCCTAGTACCAAGTGGCCTACTACTTACCACCCCTGGTTCAACATGTCAAGAACCAGATCTTACTCCTCCCTGAACACCACCACCCCTTCTTATTCACCTGTTTGATGTCTGAGTGTTCTGGAATTTCCAACAGCTCTATCTGCTGCTCCTGTGCCTGGGTAATAAAGGCATCTTTAATGTCATCTGTAACACAGCAGCTGAGCGGTACAGGAATGACCTGGGTTGGTGTGAAGAAAAAGAAGAAACTCTTTGTATTGGTTCCAAAGAAGTCAAGTCTTTAAAGTGTTGAGGAAGTAGCAAACCCATCACTGGGGTGGAGAAACACCCCTCAGCATAGATTCTCCTCAGGCCAAACAGCCTCCACTGGCTTGGCTGTAGGACTTAAACTTATGAGAGCTGTTACATATGGGAGCCATTCTGTTATTAGGAAACACTCAAGAAAGACTTCTTTGTCTCTAAGCCTTTGGCAGCTCCTGCATAATGTATGTGGCAGAGTCAGGCCCATTTGAACACTTAACAAATGCGCCAAGAAGACACTACCACCAAAAAGACAAATCACTCAACTTACAGAATACTAGCCCCAGGCTAGCTGGAAACTATTTCCTACCTCCAAGCCTTCATTCATGCTGGGCTTCCACACAAACTAGACACATCTCACCCAGCAAAGCCCATGTGTTCATCTTCCTTGGAACCTTGCTTAACTATCCATTCTTTTTACCTAGGGCACACACCATCCTGCTGTTCAGTTACCTCCAGCATGAACTTCTCTGGGATGATCAGCAGGTATTCCCAGCCCTCTAAATGATCACTATTCAAATATTATTATGAGAATAATATTAAAATGCTCGAAGTATTACAATTAAATACTGAAGTCATTATTATTTAAATTTATCAATCCCAAGGTCCCCACAGTGATTTTCAAGTTCCTGGCCAGAAACACGTACCTGAAGCTGGAGGTGATGGCTCCTATAATTTCTTTCAAATAGAACACAACGCTTCCCCCGACTCTTAAAGAAGCGTTTCAGAGTAGCCTTATATTTCTCCACTTCTTCCACCACCTCTGCTGCCAGCTCCACAACTGACTGGTAGTGTCCAATGGGCAGAATGAGGACGTGGTCATCAGATAAGCCTCCCTTGGCCAGGGCAAGGTAGCACTGAAGAAGAATCACAGAAGCAAGATAGCTAGGCTGCATGCATGATCGTCCAGAGAGAAAAGCCTACACACACACACACACACACACACACAGTGAGCCTGAGGTACGGTAGACATGCTCATGATGTTGCCCCCTTCCACCCAGGACAGGATGGCGGGATCTTGCTCTGCTGTGCAGGGCAGCCTCAAATTCAGTCCTCTCAGCTAAGCATCTAAACTCTGGAGCTACAGCCCTAGACCAATACACCCAATCCAAGATAGTCTTTTGTTTGCTTTTTTTTTTGAGATAGAGTTTCTCTAACAACCTTGGCTGTCTTGGAACTCGTGTTATAGACCAGGCTGGCCTCGAATGCACAGAGATCTATCTGCCTGTCTCTGTCTCCTGAGTGCTGGGATTAAAGATATGACCCATCATGCCTGACCCAAGATATTCTTACTAGAAGTTATATTTTGAAAGATTTGATTTTAAGGCTAGAACAGGAACTGGAAAGATGGCTCAGTAGCTAAAGGCACTGGCTGTTCTTCCAAAGGAAGAACAACTCCTACCATCCCCATGGTGGCTTGTAACCATCTGTTTCAGGGAATCCAATGCCATATCTGGTCTCTGCTGGCAACAGATATACACATAGTACAGCCACATACCCATATACTTAACTGATACATACATACATACATACATACATAATACATACATAATTTTAAGGGCTAGAAGAGCATTTTAAGTATCTTCTAAAAAATGGGATCAGTTTTAACAAATTTCCATGAAAATAGCAAATGAACTAGAGGCATACAAGGGTTTTGGTTTTAATGCTAGAGTTCAAAAAGACTATGTGGGGTAGCCCTCCCAGGATCTAAACTTTAAAGCAATTTTTAATTACTATCACTTTCTCTTCAACCACAAAAAGGTAATACTTCTTTTTTCAAAATGACTCCTCCTTCCCGTCCCCAGGGTATCCAAGCCTGCATCTCTATCCCCAGTACACTTCTGGGTCACAAAAAAGGCTAAGGTAACAGGCTCAGCATGAGTCTCCCTACAGCTAACTAAATTCCACAAAGTGAAAGGAAGGAGGCAGCTGCGCAGTGGTGGTGCACGCCTTTAATCCCAGCACTCGGGAGGCAGAGGCAGGCGGATTTCTGAGTTCGAGGCCAGCCTGGTCTACAGAGTGAGTTCCAGGACAGCCAGGGCTACACAGAGGAACACTGTCTCGAAAAAAAAAAAAAAAAAAAAAAAAAAAGGAAGGAGGTATACAACCCAATAGTATGGAAAGAAAGAAAAACCTCAAACTCAGGCATATACAAAGAGGCAGAGAACTGTTTTCCAACAATGGCTGTCAGTTTTTAATAGCAACATACATATATGCATGCACACAAAATACATCTTTTAAAAAAACAAAAACAAAAACAACCTGTAAATCAGGTAAGGAGGCTCACGCCCTCACCCCAGCACTCAGCAGGTGAGGAGGCTCATGACCTCACCTCAGCACTCAGCTGGTAGAGAATGAGAGTGCAGCCTCAGCCCTGGCCACTCCAGTAACAATAACACAGAAACAAAGTCATTCAGAAGTACTGTGCTGCTCTGACAGTCACCGTGTGACAGGAAGGCGCTCTGAGGGAGCAGGCCGGAGGCCAAGGACTATCAATACAGGCAAGCACATAGGCACTTGGAAAAACTACACTTTTAGTGGGGTGGTCCCAAAGCTAAGGCCGAGTGAGAAGGTCCAATGGTAACATATAAGCCAAAGCATGTTCCTCCTTGATCTACTGACAGAGAACTAAGCACATCCACGGCTGGTTTCCCATGGGATTTAAGTTCACCAAAACCTCAAGGAGCAGGACATACTGACTGACACACATTTGTAGTTCTACCTACACTGGAGGCTAAAACTGGGGGATTTCAAATTTAAAGCCAGCCTAGGAAACAGAGGAAGAGCCTCATTGCCAATAACCAAACAACATCCTCCCCAGATCCTCAGAGGCATTCAAAGGTTTTATTAACATCCATTTGTATTGCCTTAGTTTGAAAAGGTTACTCACACCCTTATTTTCTAGCCTTTTGTTTGTCACAAGCCACTGCCATGGACATCAGCTTTATACTGTGATGTGTATTTTTCAGCTATTGAAAGGCTAGACTAAGCAGGTGCTCACACCTCTAATAGACAGACGTCCAGTTCTCCTGCACCATTTCCCACTTTCCCAATCTGTCCCACCCCTTCAAGCCCTTCTAACCTGTTTTATACGTGAGTGGCCGCTAACCATGCAAATGGCCAAAAGGGCCTGAATGAAGTCTCCTGTGCAGAAGGCACGGACATGCGACCGTCCTTCTGGGCCCAGCGCTCTCCCCTCCCGACACCATTAGCGTACTTTATGAGGGACAGAAAGCACAGCAGCGGCAGAGGAGCTCAGAGGAACATATAGTAAGAGAAAAGCAAGAGAATGGCTGCAAGAAGAGACTGGAGCCTTTGCTAGAGACTCAGAGGCCCAGCAAAAGTGCAGCGCAGGGCAATGTAGACTCGCCTACTAGGTAGGCACTGGTCCAGGAGAAAATGCTCGAGGCCTTCTACTTTGTGCTTGGGAGCTTGCCTTAAGTTACTGGCTTCAGACACAGAGGAACAGTTTCCTTCATCACCTCCTGTGGGGTCAGCTCTCACTGTCACCACCAAGCCAATCTTTCGCAGCCAGCTCTCACAGCATCCCAGCTGTGTTTCCTCTCCACCGTAGACTCTGTAAATGTTGGGAGAGCCGCGCTTCTGCCCAGCATCCACTCCTTCCAAGTATCCGGGGAAAGCATGACTCTTAAACTTGAGTAGTTAACCAAATATATCTAGGTATATAGAACTCCCAATTACATAATGCCAATTTACAATGATAAAGTCTTATCCCAATATTTCTAACCTCTCCAAAACACCAGAAATATGTCTGAAGCCATCTGCATATCAGCGTCTCCCCCTCCTCCTCTGCTCAAGCGGTTCGGAGCCTCTCTCCCCCCTCAGCTCCTCCTCCTCCTCTCTCCCCTCCAATCACTGGCCTCTCACTGCCTCAATGTGAATGGATAGGAAATACCTTGCAACAATCTCCAGGTCCATTTCCTGGGGAATGAACTGTGGAAAGCAAAAAAAGAACATTTTTCCCCAAGGCTTAGAGGAGCATGAGGCTAAGGCATCCGTTCCAACCCCTCCTCCTCTCCCATGGGCTCTCAAACCTCTTATGCTTCCCAAACAAAAGGCTGTGTGTGAGAGAAGACTGGCAGAAAGTAATCCAGTAAGGGGGGCCCAAAGCTGATCAAGAATGAACACACCCACAAGAGGAAAAGCCTGCAAAGCTTGTTCTCAGAGTTCATCCCCTGCCTCACAAGCCAACTGTGTGTGTTGCAGGCCTTTACTCCAGAACACCTCCCTGGACAGGGTGCCAACAATTAAGATGCAAAACAAAAATGGTAAGCCTAGGCCTCTTCAGTTCAAAAGCGAAAGATCAAAGTGAAGACTGGTTGGTCTACAGGAGGCCACAAAAGGGGAACGCTCAGATGTTAGGATGAAGAGGAAATTCACCTTTAGAAACCAAAACTGGAAGAAATCAATGAACACCAGATGAACACCAGCAGTCTGCAGGAAACTTACACAGTAAGCTGGGCTTCCACCAGCAGTGTGCAGGAGAGTTACACAGTAAGCTGGGCTTCCACCAGCAGTGTGCAGGAGAGTTACACAGTAAGCTGGCCTTCCACCAGCAGTGTGCAGGAGAGTTACACAGTAAGCTGGCCTTCCACCAGCAGTGTGCAGGATAGTTACACAGTAAACTGGCCTTTGACCAGCAGTGTGCAGGAGTGTTACACAGTAAGCTGGCCTTTGACCAGCTGTCTGCAGGAGAGTTACAGAGTAAACTGGCCTTTCACCAGCAGTCTGCAGGAGAGTTACAGAGTAAACTGGCCTTCAAGAACATCCAATTTAGTCATGGGGGAATAGAGTGTAACTGTAGCTCTGGTGATTAGTGGCTTCAGTAAAAGAAAAAGATTTGTCTTTACAGATCCTGAACTGAGGTCTCTGAGAAAAAGTATAAAACTGAACAACTTCCCTGAGATACACAGTGTTTGCCATCTAAAAGGATTTCAGATCAATCTGAAGTGGGAAATCTACTTCCACTCTGATTTGGGAAAACCCCACGTGTAATCTGTCCCAAAAGGCTACATAAGAACATGGAAGAAGGGAGCTTCTGCCCTTTCTCTGTTGGCTTTCACACTGACAGCACGTCTATTCCTTCACTAGCATTGAAGTCTACTTCTTTGGTATCCCAATGCTTGACTGAAGGCCAGCTAAGATATCCAGCCTCATGGACTGAACAATGACTGGATTCCTTGATCTGCCATAGGTGGACAATTATTTTTGGACTAGATGGACCACAGCCTGTAAGTAATTATAATCAATCCCCATTCTATATGTAGAGAGATTTATTCTATAGTGTTACTCCAGAGAACTCTCACTAGTACAATCCTTGACTGGCAAACTGAATTTATCACTTTAATCTTTCTTATGTTTAATGAACCTCAGTTCCTAGAGGTATTTTTGTTTGCTTCTGTTTTTGTTTGATTTTAAAGAAAAAGCCTCACTTTGTTTGTTTGTTTGTTTGTTTTTAAAGAAAAGGCTTCACACTGAAGCACAGCCTAGCCTAGAATTCTTCAGTTACTTCAAGCTGATCTTGAATTTGTGACAATTTTCCTGCCTCAGCTTCCTGAGTGCTGAGATTACAGGCGTAAGTCACAAGATCTCACTAACAATATCAACATTTTAAATCTAGTATGCGTATATAAAGGACACATGACCCCCCCTTCTCTTTTCACTATTTAAAACAGGGAAACAGGAATATTTAAGATAGTAAAAAATTAAAAGAATCAAGTCAATATTTAATGAAACATAGATGAATTTAAGACATATACTGAAGATTTATCCTATGCAGGGAGACAGAGAAGGAGTTCTTATGAAACTGATCCATAAAATTATAATGCCTATAATCAGAAAGGCAGACAATGGGCTAAGATGCATCTCAATGGGAAGTTCTTGTCCATCATGCACGAGACCCTGGCTTCGGTCTCCACCACTCTCAAGAAGGGAAGACGAAAAGACTTTCAGCAATATTGATATGAATATGGAAAGGCCAAATTCACATAATGTTGCTGATGGGAGCATAAAATTATGTAATTTTGAAAATCAGTTTGGCAATTTCTTAAAAAGTTAAAACAGACCTGGAGAGAGAGCTTAGCAGTCAAAAGCACAGGCTACTCTTGCAGAGGACCTGAGTTCAATTCCCAGCACCCACGCCAGGGTGCTCACAGCTTCCCACAGTTCCAGCCCCGGGATCCAAGGCCTGAGTCCTCAGGCTCCAGCACTGATATGCACATACAGCAACACACACACACACACACACACACACACACACACATACACTATTTAAAACAAATTAACTTTTCTTTGTTATGTTTAAACACAAATTTGCCAAATTATTGAGACATTCTACTTTTTAGTATCTATCCAAAAGAAATGAAAATATATGAGTATATGTTTCACAAACACATGCAAAAATTATCCAGAAATATTATTCTCAGAGCTATAAAATGGTAATAAACCATTTAAATATAATAATAACATATAATATAAATAATATATCTGTATAACACCAATTAGCAATAAAACATTTATACATGAATTATACTATGAATAAAACTTAAAAACATGATGCTAGTCAAAGCAGATAGGCAGGCACACACACACACACAAAATGCATTACATGATTTCAGTTAAATGTCTAAAACCCCACAAACCTACAAAGATACTAAGTATGCAAGTGGTGGCCAAGGCTGAGAATGGATACTGGGATTAATATAAGTGTGTTTAAGAAATTTTACTGGACTGATGGAAATGCTCTAAAGCTCTATTTGATATTTTCTTCTGTGAGACAAGGGTCTCTCTGTGTGGTGCTAGCTGCCCTGGAAGTGGCTGAGCAGACGGACTTGCCTTGAGCTTAAGCAGTCGCCCACCTCCGCGTGCTGGGGACTGGGATTAAAAGCATGCAAGCTCTCACTGGTTATCTAAACCTCTATTATGCGATGGCTGCACAGTTCAATATACTTACTAAGTATCAATGAAGTGTACACTTAAAATGTGAAAACGGTCTGGAGTATGGTTCACGCCTTTAATCCCAGCACTTGGCAGAGACAGAGACAGGAGAATCTCTGCGAGCTGGAAGCCAGCTTAGTCAAGTGAGTTCTAGGGCAGCCAGGGCTAAGTAGAAAGACCCTGACTCACAAAGAAAGGACAGGAGGGGGGGGGGTAAATTTGATACGTGATCGAGGAAAGTTAGTAAAAACCAAGTGACAGGCATTTCCTTCTCTGCTGCCTGTCTATGGGAGTAACTCACATGGGTGCCAATGTTGACCACCAGATGCTTTTCCACTTCAGGGCTGGCGAGGCAAAACCAACAAGGTCCTGGAGGCTGAGCTTCACAGGAAAGAAAGGAAAGCATTATGATGAGCCAATCACAGCGGACATAATCACCCTCCACAGGCTCCCTCGGGGCTGGAGAGAAAGCGCTTGCCACACAGGCCTGCCAACTGGAGTTCCATACCCAAACCTACAATGAAGGAGAGCCCACTCCAGAAAGCTGTCCTCTCACTCCCACGGCACAGCACAGCACGCAGGGCACATAGCAACAATACTAATAAACAATTTCAACTAAGAATTTGTTGTAACTCACTCACTCTTGTCTGCCTTACTGCAAAGACTGCAAAGACTGCCATGATGGACGGGACTTGTGTTTCTCACGACCACTGCCAATGCATGGCACCACCACTAATGAAACTAACCCTCCCCTTGAAGCCCTCGGAGTTGATTGAACCACAGGTGGATGGTCCACAAACAGATCATGAGTAAAGTGAGTAAAGCAGCATACAGACTGGCAATGGGCTAGGAGAGAACGCTGACCTGGGTGGGGGTGGTCAGGCACCCCAGTTCTAGCCCTAGCTTGGACGTCAGCCAGCCACATAGCCATGGCTCTCCCTCCCTAAGTTTAGATTCTCCTCTTTAACACAACAAGGTGAAGGAGGATTTCAATGAAGCAGCCCGGAAGTCCTTGTCCTCAGCTTGGGTCTGCTACTATTGCATGAACTCACGTCAGTTTTATACTTGCCATGTTTTACACAGGTGGGAAGAGTCTCAGCCCAGAATCAGGCCATTTTTTATATGATTCTATCTTCACTTTGCTCCTAGTGGCTCCGTGAAGTTTTTCTTTGCCAGAAGATGCTCTTAGCAATGCAACTTTCCAAACAATCCCCCAAAGGGTTACTGCAATCAAGGGATCCAGGGTACTCACGGGGCTTGCGGGGCTGCTTGGCATGAGGAGGCTTGTTATCCCTGCCTGTGGATGGCCGTTTCCTTCCCTGCTTCTCATTCAGATCGAAGAAGAATTGACAGGCTGACTCTTCCTGCAAGGGTCAGCGGGCAGGAGGTTACTCAGCAAGCGCGGACAAGTGACCAAGCAGCAAGCGGAAGAGAACGCCTTGCCTCTCGCACCCTTCCTCTCAGCACTTCCTTCCTACTCTAGGGAAGACAAGTATATCCCAACCCTGATGCCTGCAGCACTCTCAGGCCCACATCTCACCATACTCATCCCAACCCGTTACCAACTCTATCTCTTCTGAAAAATAAGTTAAACACAAGATATAGAGCAATTTTTCTCTAGGCTGGAGCAATATGAACTTAATTCCATTTATCTCCTTTCTCTCCCAATCATGACATGAGCAGCCCTGAAATTTCTGAATGAACCAAGTCTGATCTAACTTCTACTAGAAATTATCATAAAAACATAAATCTCTGCCACCAACAGATCCTTGCCTAAACACTGAGAATAATCAACTTCAGACAAAGAAAAACAATATGAATCACCTTAGACAAAGACTCAGCATACATCTGTTAACCCCAAATACAACTTAAAAATTGAGATTGATTTCCTATTCCTCCTCCTCCTCCTCTTCCTCCCCACCCCACTTCAGTTTTTCAAGACAGAGTTTCTCTGTGTAGCCCCGGCTGTTCTGGAACTCACTGTAGACCAGGCTAGCCAAGAAGTCAGAGATCCGTCTGCCTCTGCTGTGACTAAGGTGTGCACACCTACCACTGGGCAGGATCTTCTAAATATTAGCATGATTTGCCAAGAGAGAAAAACACGAAGAGTCAAAAACTGAAGTTGTTCGATGTATGAAACTATAAGCAGGAAAGGCCCGCCTACAGAGAGCAGCCGGCCTGGATTCCAGCCCACAACTGGAACTTACCTGAGGGGCAGGGACTTGTTTTCCTGCGGATGCTTGCTTCCCGGATTCTCGGTAAGGGTTCTCAGTGACGTCTGGAGGCTGTTTCACCAGCTCTGCTGCAGCCATCAGCTTCAGGGGAACAATACTGAAGGCATAAAGATACTCCAGAAAAAAAGAGTGTAAGTTAGGAAAAGGTTGTGTCTCACTGTGATCAACCCATGTTATGATGACAACTTCTCTGAAAGTCTCTGACTGTTTGGTGCTACAGCAGTGGAGCAAATGCCGACCTGTCGGTCCATGCAGTGGCTAAGGAGGGCTCACAGTAATGAGCAACAGATCAAAGCTCCAGCCCTTAAACAGACTAGGTTCCTCACCTGGAGACGGGCACAGTGACAACCCTTACTACAAGGCTCAGGGGACTTGCTCTGTAAGTCTTGAAGACAAACTGTTCCTGTCACTGCATCTTCCGTTCAGGTGACCTTTGTCATTAGAACAGTGGAACTCCAATTCTATCTTCTTAATGAACATTCCAACTGGGAAGACAAGCCTCCCCCTGACACAGTTCTCTCATAAGCTGACACCTTTCCTTAGGGACTAGCAGCAAACAAGAAAACAGTTCATATATATTTTATAAATCTTGGGCTAATGGCATAAGGTCAAACATGTTAGGCATAAATACATGTTTCACCTCAACAAAATAATGGAACTTGAAGTCATAAGGATAGATTACCTTCTGTTTAATTGAGGGGCAGGGGGGGAATTGATATTTGATAGACCCAGTCAGAATATAGAAAAGGGAAAAAGAAAAACATTCACTGCTGGGAAGGTTATAGACTGGAACAGAGTTTTGAGATGAATGGTGCTTGTCAAGTTAACACCATGACTGCAACACCTTATGCATCTCTGAGACTGAGTAAGAGACGAAATCACAGAACTCTGCTCAGTTTGAAAGGTCAGTTTAAAAGTCTAGCCCTGCTAAGAATGGGCTTCAAGCCGCTGGGCGGTGGTGGCGCACACCTGTAATCCCAGCACTCTGGGAGGCAGAGGCAGCGGATTTCTGAGTTCAAGGCCAGCCTGGTCTAGAGTGAGTTCCAGGACAGTCAGGACTATACAGGGAAACCCTGTCTCGAAAAAACCAAATCCAAAAAAAAAAAAAAAAAAAAGAATGGGCTTCAAAGCTTAAATTACAGAAAAGGGCAGGAGTTTGCTTATCTTATGAACACTGTCTCGGACGTGCCTTGGAGGAGCAGTCAGTCACAGAGGGAGCACTGCCTCTTTCCGCATCTCACTGCTTACTCTGTATTAGTTGACTCACTCGACAGTCCAGCTTTTAGCATTAGCAAAGCCTTCCCAGGGAAGTGAAAAGTACAACCTATTTTTCTGGTTTATTTTCTTTCACATTTGCACAATTTTCTAGATTCCAGGTATAACTACTAATTCAAAAAAAAACAAGGAAGTACTAAAATAAATACATACATACATACATACATACATACATGTTTTGTTTTGTTTGTTGTTGTTGTTACAGGGTCTTATTATGTAACCTTGGCTGGCCTGGAACTCACAGAGATCTGCCTGTCACTACCTCCCGAGTGCTGGGCTTAAAGGTGTGCACCAGTATGCCTAGTTTGGAGAATATTTCCGACAGGATTTTATTATTTCAGCTCAATGAAGCTGCTAGAAGGAGGTATGCATATCACCCGAGGCAAGCACATGGATGTGGAAGGAAAGGAAGGTTTCCTGCACTGTCATACCCCAGGGAGCCACGCCTTTCTCTAAGACCTCCACAAACCACTCAAGGAAACTTAACCTTTACAAGGAGTCACTGGAGCTGCTGGGACTCAGGGACTATGGAGGACTTCAGAGGCCAGAAGCTCTGAAGGCCAAGTAACAACCAACCACTTAAATCTTTACCTTCTTCTTTTCTGGATTCCCAACATTCGCCAGCGCTATGAAGCGAGTGGCATGCTGTGCACTCTCCTGTAGAACGATGTGGTTTCTGAAAGAAATGTGAAAGGAAACAGATCTCCATCACTTTACTCTACTCTACAAAACAACAGGGCTCAATATAGCATGTTCATTCGGAAGTCTTTATACTTGGCTTTAATTTCTCCCATGCCCACGCTGCCTGCCCTGGTTCTCTTCCTTCCTTCTTTCACGTCATCCTAACAGGATTAGAAACAGTGCTGAGGGGTGGAAAGGAGGATTTTCAATGCTGCTGGTGGCAATGTGAAGCTGAGCCGCATTGAAGGGCACCCACCACAGGACCCACGGCACCCCTGGGCTCATGCTCAAACACCTCGTCGTGCTTACTGCTGCACTCTGCACTTGGAATAGTACAGCCACCTAGCTAGCCAATACGTGAATGGGTTTTCAGATGGCACACATACACAGTGGGATAAATAAAAACAAAAGCATCGTATCTGCAGGAAAAGGGCTGAACTAGAAATCCTTATATAAAGAGTCACAAACTACTTAGAAAGACAGATACTACACATTTTCTGTTAAAACCCAGATTTAAAAGTGTGTATACTGTGTGTGCACGCGCACATGTGCTCTTACATGAAACCAGAAAATGAGAGGAAGAGCTCTTAAATGGAAAGGGGTATGGACAGAAACAGGGTCATGGACTATCATGTTTACCTTTGAAGTGTAATTATGAAGTAGATAAGATTCTATAGGGTCATGAGAAGAGCAAAAGTCTTGAATTCACTTCAGGTCATGAGCTTGGTGGAATTTATGTATCCCTAACCTCACAATGTAACAAAGAAATGAGATCACACCTTTGAAAAGAACCAAAACTCCTACTTTTGTTCTTTAAAAGTTGTAAAGTGGCTGGGTGGCATGCCTTTAATCCCAGCACTTGGGAGGCAGAAGCAGGTGGATTTCTGAGTTCGAGGCCATCCTGGTCTACAGAGTAAGTTCCAGGACAGCCAGGGCTACACAAAGAAACCCTGTCTCAAAAAACCAAAAAAAGTTGTGAAGTGAACAAAACAATGATACTGGAGCCAGATGATGGAGGTGTGAGGTCTCCAGATGATGGAGGTGTGAGGGCTCACAGATGATGATGGAGGTGTGAGGGCTCTCAGATGATGATGGAGGTGTGAGGGCTCAAAGATGATGATGGAGGTGTGAGGGCTCCAGATGATGAGGGAGGTGTGAGGACTCCAGATGATGGAGGTGTGAGGGCTCTCAGATGATGATGGAGGTGTGAGGTCTCCAGATGATGGAGGTGTGAGGGCTCACAGATGATGATGGAGGTGTGAGGGCTCTCAGATGATGGAGGTGTGAGGGCTCTCAGATGATGGAGGTGTGAGGACTCCAGATGATGGAGGTGTGAGGGCTCTCAGATGATGATGGAGGTGTGAGGTCTCCAGATGATGGAGGTGTGAGGGCTCATAGATGATGGAGGTGTGAGGGCTCTCAGATGATGGAGGTGTGAGGGCTCCAGATAATGATGGAGGTGTGAGGTCTCCAGATGATGGAGGTGTGAGGGCTCTCAGATGATGATGGAGGTGTGAGGGCTCTCAGATGATGAGGGAGGTGTGAGGGCTCTCAGATGATGATGGAGGTGTGAGGTCTCCAGATGATGGAGGTGTGAGGGCTCATATCACAGATGATGGAGGTGTGAGGGCTCTCAGATGATAATGGAGGTGTGAGGTCTCCAGATGATGGAGGTGTGAGGGCTCTCAGATGATGGGGGTGTGAGGGCTCACAGATGATGGAGGTGTGAGGGCTCTCAGATGATGATGGAGGTGTGAGGTCTCCAGATGATGGAGGTGTGAGGGCTCTCAGATGATGGGGGTGTGAGGGCTCACAGATGATGGAGGTGTGAGGGCTCACAGATGATGATGGGGGTGTGAGGGCTCTCAGATGATGGGGGTGTGAGGGCTCTCAGATGATCGGGGTGTGAGGGCTCTCAGATGATGATGGAGGTGTGAGGGCTCCAGATGATGATGGAGGTGTGAGGTCTCCAGATGATGGAGGTGTGAGGGCTCATAGATGATGGGGGTGTGAGGGCTCACAGGTGATGGGGGTGTGAGGGCTCTCAGATGATGGGGGTGTGAGGGCTCTCAGATGATCGGGGTGTGAGGGCTCTCAGATGATGATGGAGGTGTGAGGGCTCATTTTACTACTCTCTTATGTAAGAACACATGAAAACAGTGAGACTAAAAGAAGTATGTTCCAAGTTGAACAGATATGCATCAAACACTAATACACAGTATACTTTGATTTTTAATATTAGTTGACATGTCATAGATACATGGTAAAACAGTTATGTTTTGTTTTATTTTGTTTTTCCATATTTAAAAGTACTCTACGCTAATCAACATTTATAACTAAATGAAAACAAATGTGAGTAAAAGAAATTTCCGAGGTATTGGAGGGTGAGTATCAATATGAATTCTTGGTGAGCAGAGATAAACAAATGTCTCAGTCTATAGCCCAGGCTGGCTCTGAACTCACTGGAATCCTCCAACTTCAGCCTCCAAGTGTAAGGGATTACAGGCAAGAAGCACCACATCCAGTTCAATGTAAGTTCTTGACTCACAAATCAAAATCCCAAATTCCAAAGTGATTGTGCTAACAGCTGAGTATTCCAGACTAAATAAAGAATACAGACTGATGTGACCTGATGAAAGCAGGACCTAACAAGGTGCAGTAGCACATGTCTTAATCCCAGTACTCTGGAGGCAGAGGCAGGTGGATCTCTGTGAGTTCAAGGATAGCCTGGTCTACAAAGTAAGTTCTAAAACAAGCAGGGCTACATAGAGAGGTCCTGTCTCAAAAAAAAGAAACAAACAAAACACAAAACACCAGGACCTACTACTCTATAATGATCACCCAGCACTGTAACAGTAAACCCTAAACTTTTAAAGAGTCTTATAGTCTAACTCCTTTATCTCAAGTTAGGAAACTTAGGAGTGTGGCACCTGAATGGGCAATGACCTCCAGAGGGTCACGTGGATTTGAACACTTGGTCTCCAGTTGGTGGTACTATTTGGGGAGGTTTCTGGAACCCCCTGGGAGGTGGAGCTTAGATGGAGGAAATATGTCACTGGGGATAGGCTTTGAAGGTTTATAGCCTTGGCCCACTTCGTGTGTTCTCACAGATAAAGTGCGATCAGCCGGCTTCCTGCACCTGACGCTATGCCACGCCGTCTCTCCAGGACAGGTTTGCCTGGACTTATAAACTAAAACAAACCCTGTCTTCAGTAGGTTGATACTTTTCCACAACAACAAAAATAAAACTAACACAGTGCCTAAGGAACCAAGACACATGGCTAAGAGCAAACAAGAAGCAAACAAGAAGGAGTTCATAGAGACAAGCCCTGAGATGTTACTCACCGGTACGGAAGTCTCTCGTAGTACGACTTTTCCAAAGCAGCAAAATGATACCTCGGTTTCAAGCTCATGGCAAGGCTGGAGATCAAAGCAGAGCCACATTTTTTGGTGTCTACTTCTCCCTAGTAAATGGGAACTTGGTTACTGACACAGACACAGGAATTATAAAGAAATGTAAAGAAACAAGAAAACATTTTGAAATATCTTTCAAATTTATACACAGATTTGAATTCACAGTGAACCGCCTTTCTGGGGCAATCAAACATATAAGAACATTGGAATATTATAATTAGAGAAATGGCACAATTGTTGGAAACCAGAGGGTACAAGGTAAGGCGATCCCTCCATAACCTTTAAAACAAACAGTAAGACTTCTTTTTGAAAAGAGGTCTCTCCCTGCAGCTTATAAACTATATCTGCATAATATGCTTTACAGTGCACATGCATATCTGACAAAGTGAGCCAGGGTCAATGCAGAAAGTAAACTTAAACACTAGTACTCAGAGAGAGCACCCAGGCTCCAGCCAACAGTCAAGGGACTCATAACCACACAAGCTGCTCCTTTGCTCACTCAAGGAAATGGCACAGCCACACCTATGTTGAAGAGCTTACGGGTGCTTTAACCTAGCACTCGGGAGGCCGAGGCAGGCAGATCTCTATAAGTTCCAGGACACCCTGGTCTATGTGGCAAGTTCCAGGAGAGCCAGAGCTACATAGAGACCCTGTCTCAAACAAGCTAAACCAAACAGAAGCTTGCAAGTAAAATATATTTTGCCATGGTAGATTTGTTCACAGAACACCCCTAGCTCTTGCCTTACGTTTGCCTTCTTCAAGCCTTTGCGAAGGAAAGGTGATTGACCCCGAACTTGGCTGTAGTATCACAAAGATAGCTGTGTATTGGTTTCTTTCGCATAAAAATCTTATATGGTTGTTTACAAACATTGACCAAAGTCTCCACCCCTACTGCCCCGCGCTGACTGTTGCTCTCCCAGAATGAGGGGCTGGCTTCCTTTCTACAAGTGAAGGAAGCACAGGCTGGTAGGGAAACGACTCTCCCTGATGACACTCGCGTCCCGCTGACTTTTATGATCACAGACAATTAGTGCTGAGTCAGGAAGGACTGGTCTACACACAGGACGCTCTGGGACTTCACTGCATTCGGGATCTAGTTGTGAGGGTTTGTTCCCACATTCAGTCTTACATTTCCCTCCACTGAGGCTCTGCTGATGCTTTCTACCCTGACACAACCTTCCCAAGGTCTTCTTGGGCCTTCTTATGTCACAGTTTACCAGTAACTGTCCCTTCTCAGGACTATTAATAAAAATACAGGGGTGGGCTCCAGCATCCCAGATTAGTGTCCATAACAGAAAGTCAGGCTCGACACCTTGTTCCCCATCTGTAAATATTTACACTACTGGACTCAATCTCACAATGCCCTGATTTTGAAATATATTTTGAGAACCAAACCCAACATTCTGGAACGGAAGGGAAACAAATGCCACCGGAGGGAGGCCAAAGCTGTCGATCACTCCCCTGGGAATTAGTAAACTTACAAAATATACAAAGAAGGCCAAGGGAGGATACGTGTAGGGAACATAATTCCAGGAACCATTTGCTTATAATTAAGATTCCACAATCTTATCTGCAAATTATATTTTTATGAGATCAACTGTTTTTGTCAGTAGATGTAGCTTATAGAATCTTGAAATTTTTTCACAAAATGTTTCTAACAAAAGGCACTAAAAGTTAACATTCAAAATAGAGAGAAAAACTTTAAAACCCCAACTTAAACCAGTGTAATTCGCTTTAAAATTGCAACTGAACAAGCACTACTCACAGAGGAATTCCCAAAGCTCCCCACATACTTGGGCCACGGGGACGTGAGTAAGATATCAACACCCTTAAACTGGGATGCTGAACACAGCATTGTTCTCAGGGAAGACACATCCTTGGGACTAAAACTGTAGGCTGGGACTGGTTCATCCAAGGACTCTGTCCCACTGAGATATACAATCTGCAGTCCCGAGCTTCCAGTGAAGACACCTTTTCGACCTGGGTTCAAAGAAACGAGAATGAGTTTTCATCAAAGCTGCAGGGGAATGTGGCACTTCCTCTCTCCCAAGCCGCCATCTCCTGGCTCTCTGCCTTCCTGCTTGTCTGAATGAGTGTGACTCCAACAGCTCCACTCTGGCTGCTAGGCTCCAGGCTGGCTGGCTCTCACAATATTCCTGTTCCCGAGTTTGAAGACTTCTTCTGTGGCAGCGGGTAGTCACCAGCTGGACTGCCAGTGGCCTCATACCCCGCACTCAGAGTCTAGGAACCTGGTGTCTAACCCCTAGAACACCTGGTCCCCCAGACCCTCTGCCCATGCCAGCCTGTCACCACAGCACCACCACCTCCTGACCTCCCCTCACTCTCCCTCCTTGACAGCTGGACCCTCTTCTCAGCTTTATTTTTCACTGTTATGTTACCAACTCCCCAAGTTTTATACTAACCGATCAAGTTATATTCAGCTGCAACGCTCAGGCTATCACAGGCCCAACAAGACCACCGCTAAAATATGTGACTGCCTGGACAATAAAATGGCTGACAAATACAATAGTGTTCATAATACAAACTGAAAAAACACACTGAAGATTGTGACAAGTTGGACTCATGTTCAGATTTCAAAACGTCTGTCTCACAACTGTAGCTAAAAATAAGTAAGATATAGAGATACAGGCTCAGGCATTAAGAGCATTAGCTGCTCCTTCAGAGGATCTGGGGCGGTTCCCAGCACCAACAGAGCGGCTCACAGAAGTCTGCGATTCCAGTTCCAGATCTTCAAGAGTACCAGGCACACATTTGGTGTACATATGTACATACATGTAGGCAATGCACCCTTATACAGAAAATAAGAATACGTCATCTTTTAAAAGGAAGGCGGGTAAGACAGCCCAAGGAGGGGTGTGTGCTTTGCAATGTAGAACCCGGGGTCAATCCTCAGAACCCTCGTCAGGTGAAAGAAGAGAAATAACTTACAAAGCTGTGCTCTGACCTCCACATTCACACTATGGCAATGTACACACACAAACACACACACACACACACACACACACACACAAAACACACACACACACACACAAAAACAATAAGCATGGAGAATAGAGGTACAGTTCAGTGGCAGAAGACATTTTAAGCAAATGTGTGAAGCCCTGGGTTTAATTGCCAGTAACATAAATAATAATAAATCTTAAATCATATTACAAAAGTTTCCCTCATCATCCTGCCTAAAGGAGTCTCAGGAGTGGAGAAAGGTAAAACTGCTTCTATGGGCCACAAGTGCATAGCGGACTGGAGGCAGTGACAGGCTGCGGTGGGAATGGTGAGGAGAGCATTGCTAACAAAGGAGACACAGGAGCTTCCCAGAGATACACGACCACAGAGAATGCGAAGGAGCCATTTTAGAACACGATGAGTTGAGTATCGATCAGGCAGACAGCAGACTAAGGCACACAGTGGGAAGGGAACAACGGCAAAAACCTGACACCTGCTTTAGTCCTGACACTGACGAAAGGCAGAGGGCTATGAGCAGCTTTAACCTGGAATTAGAGTGTCCCTTAAAATGGTAAAAAGACAAGAGGAATGAAAAAAAAAACAAGGATGACTACCACAGACCTGAGCTGGCAGAGCCCTAGACCATGACTAGAGTAAAGCGAGTTAGAAGCCAAATTATCAATTAAGGTGTAAGTATCCAGCAAGGCCATGTAAGGATGTAGTCTCTTTTATTTGACTGTATTGTGGGAAAGGGATAGGTCACTCTGGTTGGCTGAAAAAGTGGTCCAGGGCTCGGGAACACAAGATTGAGGGGAAATGGAGAAACAATGAAGAAACATTACTGCCCAAAGGGCTCTAGACACAGACTGTGAGGAAAAATCTTCCCCAAAGGGAATAACAAAACAAAATTTGTATTCTCTCAAGCAGTGATGGCAGAAGAATCCAGTCAAAACTTTTTCCAAGATATTAATCCCTGAAAATGTTTTTACTAAATTCATTACAATAAATAAATAAATAAATAAATAAATAACTTACCCAGGTAAGTGATGTTTTCAGCCAATTCACAGCCGTCAGCATCCTGGAAATAGTTTACTGTTTCCTGGTTATTGGCACCCAGCACATATGTCTGAATAGGAGCTAATGGGGAAAACAGACATGCCACCATATGGTTACTGGATCTGCTCTGAAAACTGAGAAACATTTCCTCATAGGAAAGATAGCCATGGCAACAGTAAAGAGCCTGTGCATGCCTTCCACAGACAGCCTGAATGTGGAACCTGCGCATCACTAAGGAGTCCTAATCCAGCCCGATGGCTTTACTACTAAGTGATGGCACCAGACCAAAGAATTGCCATCTTAAAGGGTCAGCATATATAAAATGATGAAAAAAAGAAAGAAAGAAAACCATAGTCTAAAATAAAAGCACTTGATAAAAAAGCATGTAAATGTAAAAAAAAAAAAAAAAGAGGAAAAAAAATAAGACATGCTTAGCTGTACTTATTCAGTCCCTGTCACTCTAAATGAGCATTCTTTCTTTGAATCAAACAGAACAAACTTCAAAATGTGAAAAACACAGATCTTGTATATATGCATTCTTTTCTGCTCAATGCAGTTTAAGAGGAACATAACACTCTTGATTATTTTCTTTAGACAGTCTAACCATGTAGCCCAGGTTGGCCGGTCATAGATTTAGGATACTCCTACCTTAGCCTTTCAAGTATTAGCATCGTGGGCATGTGCTACCAAGACCAAGAGAGAGACTGCCCAAAAGCAGCAATGCTTGCCAGTGCTTGAGAGAAATCTCCAGCCACTAGTCCATGAGAAACGACCCAGCAACAGCTCCGGCCCCTGAGGGTTTGGTTTGTTAGAGGCTGTGTATTAAGTGACCATCATTTCTGTACCTTTCTTGTCGCCAGTCTTATACGCCTCCCACTCAGCATCTTGGGTAGAGCCAAAGAAGTTTCCTACACACAACAGCAGCTAAAATGAGTTTTTTAAAGATATATGAGATTAAAACAACAAAAAAAATTAAACATTATATTATTGGCTGTAATATTCAGCTAATTACTCTATTTAATAGTCTCAAACCAAGCATTTATTCATTAATTTAAGTAACGATATTCTATGAATTATTAAACTTTGATGCACTGTCAATCACTCCAAGTTGAAGATGGGAGAGATTAAAGGAAACGAGCTTCAGAAGGCAGAATTTATGTGCTTTCCAAAGGTTCCCAGGTCCTCTCTATCCTCCCTCCTTGGAATACACAGCGGTGTTGAAACAGACACTTAGGGAATCCATCCGTGAAATATAAAACTTCAGTATTAGATGTCAGAAATACTTTAAGAACTCCACATTTGCTACCCACTGTTTTTACTTATCCCTTAACCCAACAAACAAATTCTCCCTCTACCTATAATACTCTCCTGTATCTTAGGACTTCATAATCTACACGGCAACTACACGCAGCATTCACTTCCAGTTTTGTTTTTTTTTTTTTGTTTGTTTTTGTTTTTGTTTTGTTTTTCGAGACAGGGTTCTTCTGTGTAGTCCTGGCTGTCCTGGAACTCACTCTGAAGACTAGGCTGGCCTCAAACTCAGAAATCCACCTGCCTCTACCTCCCAAGCGCTGGGATTAAAGGCCTGAGCCACCACCGCCAGGCTCAGTTCTTTCTTTAGTGAAGCATTTGCACATCTGTTATCTGACGTGATCTGTAGCAGATCCAGGCTTATGAGGCCCAGGTGTCAGAGCTGGCTAGCTTTGTTCAGTTTGTTTGTTTTTGCTTCAGTAAGAAAGAAACAAGATTTCAATTCCAACAGTGTAAAGACGTGAATGCTAAACAGACCGCCCCCCTCCTCCCATCAATCCACAGCTACTTAGTGTTCATATTAAGAACAGAAAAGGGGAAAGTCCATCATAAAATTAAAAAAGAATCAGTACTTTAATGTTTGACTACAGTAGTAAAATTTCAGTAAAAATGATCCTCTTACATCGAAGTTCCCACTTTTCTTCTGAATTGTCCGAACTCTATTGAATAAAACATCGAACTTTCCTTCAACATCTCCACAAGCCAAGCTGCAAGAGACAAACAGCGATTCAGGAAACACAGATGGATCTGCCAGGCTTGGTATGCATTTACTTGTCTTCTGGATTAGAGAGCTGATTCAGTCCCAGCAGGTATCTTCTGATTTATGGGCAATATCAACTACTATGAGCCACTGGGCAGATTTTTCTGAGTGTCTCATCAATACCTCCAATTCACCATATCTAAAATCTAGCTTTTCATGTCTTCAAAACTGAGCCAACCCCTTCTGATTCCTAAATGTTGTGGGTGGGTTTATCAGCAACTTGGTCACTAAGAGTCAGCTAATCCTTTATTTAATCTAAGTCCAAGTGAGTCTCCAGCCATGGCTCATGCCCATCCTATTCCCCTCACAGCCTGTGCCTTGCTACACGGCTTCAGTATTCACTCAGCAAACATCAACTGGACAACTACACTATGCAAAGCTCAATGGGCCAAATACTGTCCTAAGGACATGTCAGAATTATAGAAGCACTGAGACGCATGTAAAGCCTCAGAGAGTTTACAATAAGGGAAGGGAGGCTCCAATCCTAAGTTTACATGGAAAAGGCTAAGATGGGAGGCAAGCATAATGTGTTATAGAGCAGGAGGGAGAAAATGACAAGCTTGGAGGTTGATAAGGTGGATATCCCGAGCTGCGAAGTGACTTGTTCTAAAGATCTAAGTTCTGACTTTTTGTTTTGTTTTGGTTTTTTGTTTGTTTTTCAAGACAAGGTTTCTCTGTGTAGCTCTGGCTGTCCTGGAACTCACTCTGTAGACCAGGCTGGTCTCGAACTCAGAAATCCGCCTGCCTCTGCCTCCCAAGTGCTGGGATTAAAGGCGTGCGCCACCACTGCCCAGCCTAAGTTCTGACTTTTAACATTCTTATTTACATTGTTACTGTTTTACTTTAAGGGGGGTACTGTATTAGGAGGGCATATATGTGCTCATGTGACGGTCAGAGAACCACCAGAGAGAGTTCTCTCTCCACCATGTGTGTCATCAGGGACTGTCCTCAGGTCACCAGACATGGCAGGAAGTGCTTCTACTCCCTGGGTCATTTCTCCAGCCCTTACTTATTTTCGTAACATCTTTTAACTCAAATACTGTAGTGTCTATTGTTTACAAGTAGTGTCTATTTGTCCATACGGCTCCCCGGTGTTCTTTTACTGTTCCTCCTATTGAACAGTTTCAAGGAGCATGACGACATGATTATCTGTGTCTCATCAATACTTCTAATAACGGAGGACAGTCTGGAGGAAGAGCTGAACCGCAATCTACGTGCAAACAGAGGACATGGCCAGTGGAAACGGGATGAGAAGGGTAGATGAGAAACTCAAGCGTCTGAAGACAAGCTAAGGAGGAAGTGGGATGGGACGAGGGAGAGGCAGGAATGGAGGGAAACAAATCTGAACAACTGGGAGGGGATGGCAGAGGCAAGGTAGACTTTTCAGATCCCCTAGTGCTTTCTCTGCTTCAACTTAATGTTCCTTCCTAAAAACACTACAAAGTGCCTCATTCCCTGTAGAAACAGTTTTCCTCCAGTCCTGGCCTGTCTTTCCAGTACTTTCTCTAAGTTTCCCCAACTGAATTCTCCCAAACTGCAGACTGATCACTCTGTCTCTCCTATGCTCTAGGAAAGTTCTCTTTCCTAAGAGCCCCACTGTGCTCAATCTCAAAGCTTTTCCCATCCATTAAGGCCTTGTCACTGTAAATTCCTGGTGGGCTGATAAAGCCACTTTCTCAAAATCTCAGAAACCCATATACCATTTCAGAACAAACTCTGTCATAACTATCATGCTGTCTTAATTCTCTGAGAGCCTCAATATCTTTTCGGTCCTTGTTGATTATCAATTCCTGACGGGCACAATCAATATTGTGCCTTTTCAGCATTTTTTGAACTGGGCCCCTTTTCAGCATTTTTTGATCCCAATGACTGAAATCTATGACCTTACAGTGGAAGTTTCTCACAGTCAAAACATGACCAAGTCCTATGAGTCCACCTGTTTAATAGACTATCAATTCCTCAACTTTCTCTCTGCTATTACTTTACCTAATCCTTGTTGCCTTCTACTTTGGCTCTTATTTGTTACCCAACTTTCCATATCGAAAACTAGATCACACTAAGGAGGTGGTTTTTTTTTTTGTTTGTTTTGTTTTTTTTGTTTTGTTTTTTGGTTTTTTTCGAGACAGGGTTTCTGTGTGTCGCCCTGGCTGTCCTGGAACTCACTCTGTAGACCAGGCTGGCGTCGAACTCAGAAATCCGCCTGCCTCTGCCTCCCAAGTGCTGGGATTACAGGCGTGCGCCACCATGCCCAGTCACTAAGGAGTTTTTAAACGTCTCACTTACTTCTCTGGGTTAAATACAATAATATTTACCAGAGTTAAATCCTCACTTTCTCGTGAAAGCCTTAATTGCTTCCATTAAGCCAAATATCGTTATTATATATCCTCCAGAACATCAACCTTTTCTCTACCTTTTCCGCATTCGTTAACGCTTGTTACTCTAGTCTAGACTATCAGTTATCAAGGCAGAACTCGTTTGTGCAACGCTTGTCCGCTGCTCAATACAATAGTCTTTCTGAATGAAATCATGTTTTCTCTAACCGACCGCGCCACAAAAGTACGCCAGGGCTGAGCAATGTTTGTCTGCCAAAACCAATCCATGCACCCGATGTCTGCACGTATTTAGCTAATCAATACATGCCGCGACGGGAGAAATGAAAGGGAGATCGTGTGTCGCAGGCAGAAGAGGCCTAAGAAAAAGGAAGTTCGGCTCAGCAAGCTTTTAGTACTCCGGGAGAGTCTCTGAAGACACCGGGGCGAAAATGAACCGGGAAAAGAGAGCAGGAAGCCTCCTCTCCTGCTCCCAGCAGCCCCGCGACCTCCCCTCGTCTTCCCCTTCCGGTCTGGGGAAAGACCCCCGCTCCTCCGCCCGCCTCTCTCCCTTTCTCCTATGTGCCTAAGTCTACCGGAGGGATGCAAGGTCACTCACACACGCAGCGGCTTCTGAGCCATCGGTAATGACAACCAGTGCTGGGACGGCCACCAAAAGGTAGAAACAGGAACGCGCGCTCAAGGTTGGGACGCCGGGGCGCGGAAATATGACGTCACACCTCTCCGCCAATAGAAATCACCTATCTATGGAGCGTGTAAAGGGATAAACATCTCTCCGCAGTTTTATTTTTTAAGGAAAGGTAACTGGAAAGAGTGAAAAGGATGGAGGAATTAAAAAGGTAGACAAAATGTGTCTTGTTTTAGACACTTTTGGAATTATTGAACTGTGCGCGTGCGTGTTTGTATTCGTGTATTGTGCGCGTGCGTATGTTGACATTAGAAGAGCATGCTGATCCTTTGGACCTGGAATTACAGGAGTTTGCAAGGCCTCTGATATGGCTTCCGGGCTCCAAACTGTGGATCCCGTGGCAGCAAACGCTCTTGAGACCTGAGTCATCTTTCCAACCCTGACTGTGAAAGTCGGAAGATGACATAGGAGTCTTCTTTCATTGCCCCAACCTTACTCAGTGTGATAGGATATCATTTGAACCCAGAGTTCATTGGATTAGACCAGTCTAGGAAGCCATATCCCAAAAATCCCCTAATTCTGCTTTCTGAACGCTGCTGGGATTCCCCGTGGGCCCTGAAACTTACCTGTCCAGACTTATATGGGTACTAGGGATCCGAACTGTAGTCTTCATGTTTTGTGATGAGGGTGACTGAGACATCTCCCTAGCCCCTAAAGAAAATTTTCTTTTTTTTTTTTCTTTTTTATTTTATTTTAATTTTATTTATTTATTTATTTATTTATTTTTGGTTTTCTTTCTTTCTTTCTTTCTTTCTTTTTTTTTTGTTTTTTGTTTTTTTCCGAGACAGGGTTTCTCTGTGTAGTTTTTTTGGTTTTTCTGAGACAGGGTTTTTCTGTGTAGCCCTGGCTGGCCTGGAACTCACTCTGTAGACCAGGCTGGCCTGGAACTCAGAAATCTGCCTGCCTCTGCCTCCCAAGTGCTGGGATTAAAGGCGTGCGCCACCACAGCCCGGCCTAAAAATATTTTTTAACACATTGAAAGAATAACAAGCATAGCTTATGTTCAGTGTATCAACATGTTGCTAAATTTGCTCTCCTGCTCATTTCTCCCCATGTACCCAAGCCCTATCAGTCCCAATGAGTTATAAGAAAGTGAAGTGCAGATTTCAGTGTGCACCTCATAAATAAGTAGAAATATCCTTCCTTAAGTTGCCTTAATATTAGCACACTGAAAAAGCAATTAAATTTATTCAGTAACAAGACCTAATGTACATGGATGTTTAGGAGTTCTCCATATAATTGGGTGTATGTATAAGTGGGGACTATTTTCATTCAGGAATTAAACAAATTTCACATTTTCATGGGCTCCTATCTCTAGCCTCTTTTTGCTTTGGTAACTTGATTTTTTCTAAAGGGGCCAGGCCAATTAGCAACAGCATGCTAAGGACCTGGAAACAACTGTCCTGACAAAGGAAAGGCACCCAAGTTACCAAAAATCAAATATGTTAAAAAAAAAAATCTCAAATCTCTGATTTTCTCACAATTTCTGCAATGCTTTTGAGGGGAATAATAAATCATCTGCCTCATACATACTAATACCCCTGCTTTGTTGGTAACTTAAACCTTTTTCTTACTTTTTGGATAATACACCATCCCAGGAGTAGCTTTCAAGACTAAATCTTGAAGACAAATTTGCCAATATGAACAGCTATATGATTTCAGAGATGAGAAAACAACAGTAAAATATGAAAATTTGTCTGTGAAACTTGTTGGTGTTATTGTTGCCACTTTCCTGTAGGTTCAAATCAATTCTAAAAATGAAAACTTATCCATAGGAATAAAGGTAGCTGAAGATGGCTTAATACACTGTAAGTGTAGGAATAACAAGATACATATTTTTTCAAGTAGGTGTAAGACCCGAAAGAAAAACGGGGATGCCTCCTGCACTCCACGCCTCAGAAGGCGACACCCCAGATCACTCAAGAGAAACGTTCTTGATGCAACAGCAAGAGGATTTTTATTCCAGAGGCTCTGGGGTTCACAGTCTTACACCACGCGGGGGTAGAGAACTGTGGACCACGAGTGCAGAATCAGGACACCTTTTATAGGCTTACAATAGAACCCGCCTAACACAAACCACTCCATAGCTCCTAAGCCAATTAGTTTAATTTATCCAAGCCTGCGCTCTCTGAGAACCAATCAGTTTCCTATAGAAGCGGGATAGAAACTACTTAGGTCACTTCCACTTACATGGCCGCCACGTACAGGGTCACGCCAGGGTCACGAAGGCATTTCCTGGTAGGCATTTCCTGTTGTGGGGCCAGGGTCACATATGTGTTTCCTGTTTCGGGGCCAGGATTATGTATTCAGACCCCCCAACTAGTAGTACGTGCTTGGGGACCTGAGCGCCTGCCAGGCACGAGCCCCGTAGCCTGCACGGTGATCCCACCAGCCTACCTGCACCAGCCCTCGCCCCAGCTGCCCCACGGAGGTGAGACGGAAAAGGACACCAGGAACCTTCCCAGCCTGCGGCTCGCAGCTGGACCCTGGAGGCGGGTGTGATGCATGCACTCCTGGGCCAACAAAGAGCAGGCCAAACCTCTGCTCCTTTGGGGTCACCCAAGACTCAGGCACGGGGGATTCCCAGCCTGCAACCCTCATCCTTTCATAGGGCCCTTGTATACCTAAGAATTCTAGTTTTGGGGGCTGGAAAGATGTCTCCATGGTTATGAACACTTTTGCTCTTGCAAAGGATCTGGGTTCCACAGATACCAGATGCACACACAATGCACACATATACATGCAGACAAAACATGCACAAAAATCTTATTTAAATAAAAGGTCCATTACAGACCAGATAAGTAAAGGATAAAGATTATAGTCTATAACAGCCAGGAGAGGAGGAAGGAGAAATAACCTCTCTTGGTAACCTAGTTAGTCACTGTTCTAGTGGCCGGAAGAGACACTATAACCAAGGCAACTCTCATAAAAGAAAGCCTTTAATTGGGTCCTACTTTCAGAGGCTTGTCCACTATCATTATGGCAGGAAGCGTGGCAATGCGTAGGCAGACATGGTGCTAGAGTAGATGAGAACTTCCTGATCCACAGGGATTCACTGGGCTTGGCATGGATTTTTTGAAACCTCAAAGCCTACCTACCTCCAGTGACACATCTCCTTCATGGCCACACCCTATAGCCCTTCTAATCCTTTCAAACAGTGTTACTCCCTAGGGGCTCAAATAGATGAGCCTAAAGAGGCCGTCCTTATTCAAACTACCATACTTGGGAATGGTATGAAGAACATCAGGCACCTTGCTAGGTAATAGCATGTGACTGTAGATAAGGTTAGGATGCTTCCCAATCCAGCCAGCTTTTTCTTAACCCCTATCATCTGATACCTTGAGGTAGTTGAATTCTCCAAAATTCCTCTCACCCCAAACATACAAGTAAGAAATATGTTACAAAATACTTTCTGTGTGACTGCTACTCCCCACCTTCCCATCTAACACACAGGCGCACAGACACATCTTGTCACATTTCCAGAATGGAACAGATGTAAAGGTGTCATCTCACCCCGACACATCTGACTCAAGTAGAAAGAAATGAGAAATTGAGCCTGGTGGCCCAGGCCAATGAGCTCAGCTTCTGAGGAGGCTGAAGCAGGAAACTTGAAAATTTGAAGCCTACTGAATAAATTCCTTAGAGCAGTGGGCCTCAACCTTCATAACAGAGACCTTTAACACAACTCCTCATGTGGTGACCCCCAACCACATAGTTATGTCATTGCTACTTCATAACTGTAATTTGCTACTGTTATGAATTATAATCTGATGTGCAGGATACTGAGTGGCCCCTGCCTTGGAGCTCTAGCTTCAGAACGGAGAGTGAAAGGGCCTGGGAAAGAACTCCCCGGCGGAGCCCTTGTCCAGCACATTCAAGGCCGAGGATCAGTCCCTGATTGGAGGAAGACACGGGTGGAGGGAACGCTCATATACTAAGTTATTGAAATACTCCCTTTCACTCCTTCTGCTCAGTCTTTAAGACTTGGCTTGGGATTGTTTTAGGACTTTCTGTCATTGCCAGTTATGGAAAGGCAAATAGATAGTAATAAATTGCAAAAAAACCCACATTTGTTTTGTTTTCCTTTTTAATTTAGAATCTTGTTAACAATACATTATATCAGTAGAAAACAAAACAAACAAAACAAAATAGCCATTTTAGAAAATAGCGTGCTAATTGTCCAATACTAGGGAAAACAGGTCCCCTCGCTGGACTCTACTGGCAAACCCAGGTATTCCCTGAACTCCATCTCGGATGGATGGTGAAGCATTCAAGTAAACAGTGAGGAGGTCCAGGTGGGAGTTTCTGAGAGGCACCGCCTCCGAGCATCCTCTGGAGCAGCCACGCCCTTCAGGTCATCCAGTATCGCATGGCCTTGGGGTTAACCATTCGTTTTTATTTTCTGAGGAACTATGATGATTTGTCAGCCTCAGGATTTAGTGGTTATAAAACATCTTCCATATTAACAAACGTTTGAGCCACATGAACACGATTCTCATCGCTTCTCCAACTTCTTGTACTTGGCTTCTGTTTGGAGAAAAACAGGGATTGTATCTTTTAACCCCAGCACTCACAAAGATACCTTTTAGCTAGATTTTTCAAGCAAGTTCAAATATACCCATTATATTCTTTTTTTTTTTTTTTTGGTTTTTCGAGACAGGGTTTCTCTGTATAGCCCTGGCTGTCCTGGAACTAGCTCTGTAGACCAGGCTGGCCTCGAACTCAGAAATCCGCCTGCCTCTGCCTCCCAAGTGCTGGGATTAAAGGCGTGCGCCACCACCACCCGGCTCATTATATTCTTTTAAAAAAAAGAAGATTTATTTATTACATCTAAGTACACTATAGCTGTCTTCAGACACACCAGAGGATGGCATCAGATCTCATTATGGATGTTTGTGAGTCACCATGTGGTTGCTGGGATTTGAACTTGGGACCTTTGGAAGAGCAGTCAGTGCTCTTAACCACTGAGCCATCTCTCCAGCCCACCCATTATATTCTTAAGGTAGCAACTTCAGTCTTATCATCTACACAAATGAGGAGATCATAGATCTACACAACTTCAAGGACTCAAACATAAACACTGACTGTGAGCCCAAACCACACACACTAAGTTCTAAGTGTATCAAAGCACGTGTTGGATAGCTCAGACAGAACGAAGCAGGATCCACTGGCACTGGCCCTTACTAATTTTAGAAAGTAACCTTCCAGGAACAATCCCAGGCAGCCTCTAGGACCAGCCCGGAATACTCATGAAGTATAAATATGTGCTTCTGTTCCTATGTCCGTGTCACCTTCTTCTCCCTACCCCTACCCCTCAGCCTACACAGGTCTCACAAACCTCAGGTGGCTTCAAACTCACTACGCAGGCAAGGATGACCTTGACCTTCTGATATTCCCGCCCCCACATCCTCAGTGCTGGAATTACAGGCGTGTGAGACCATTCCCTGTTCATCCAGCGCTGGACGTGTATCCAGGACTTGGCATCCTTAGTGTCCTGGTGATCGGGATTTGGTGTTCTTAATCCTAGGATGTCATGAATGGCAAGCAGGCACTCCATCAACTGAGCTTCGTTCCTGGTCTTTCTAGATTCTTATATTTTTTAAAGATTTGTTTATTTGTTTGTTTAATGCATGTGAGTACACTGTTGCTCTCTTTAGACACACTAGAAGAGGGCATTGAGTCCCATTAAAAATGGTTGTGAGCCACCACGTGGTTGCTGGGAACTCAGGACCTCTGGAAAAGCAGTCAGTGCTCTTAACTGCTGAGCCATCTCTCCAGCTCCTTATGTTCTTACTGTTATCTTTCACTTCAGGAAGCAATTTGGAAAGATACAAAAGCCTGAAGAGATATAAAATGTCATTGAATAAGCCTAGTGCTGTGTTTTGTTTTGTTTTGTTTTTCTTGTAACAAATTTTCAAACAGCCTGGGCTAGCTAATCTTGAACTCCTGATCTTCCTGCCTCTAGCTCCCAAGGAATTACAGGCATTTGCCACCATGCCCAAGCCTTTTTTTTTTTTTTTTTTTGGCTTTTAAAATCTCAAAACCCCTTGGTGTGATGCCTTCTATATGTGAGGTTCACAGCAAACATTTACTAAATTTAGCTGTAAATAGTGAAACTGACTGTTGATCACTACTCGGCTAAACAGCGACTTACAAGCCACTCTCTTGAAGCAGTTAACTAGAAGCAATAGAAAAATAAAAGAACACGTAAAAGCTATCTAGAGAAGAATATGTTCGTTGTGCTTTACCAAGCAGGTAATAGGCAGCGTGGGCAAGCAACAATGAGAGCTCCTTAGAGAAAAGTGACGCCTTATCGTCCAGAATGGTGAGGCACAGCAAAGAGCCCGGCCCTGGAACAGACAGCTGGCTCACGGCTTCCATGGGCGTTACCAGCTTCATACCCTTAAGCAAGTTACTTTGCCTCTTAAACCACAGTTACCCGCTGGGCGGTGGTGGCTCACACCTTTAATTCCAGCACTTGGGAGGCAGAAGCAGGCGGATTTCTGAGTTCAAGGCCAGCCTGCTCTACAGAGTGAGTTCCAGGACAGCCAGGGCTACACAGAGAAACCCTGTCTCGAAAAAACAAAAATGGAAAAAAAAAAAAAAACAGTTACCTTCCCAAGAAAGTGGAAATTAAAAAAAAAAAAATGTTAAAAGTTGCCTGGCATATTAATGACAGCCTTTAATCCCAGTGCCTGGGATACAGAGGCAGGTGGATCTCTGTGAATTTGAGGCCAGTCTGGTCTACACAGTCAGTTCCAGGATAGTCAGGGATACACAGAGAAACCTTGTCTCAAAAAAACCAAAACCCAAATCAAAAATCACCTCATAGGGAATAAAGTATATAGTGTATGCAAATCGTTCAGAGCATCTCTTTTAAATCGGTAACCACAGAAAATGCTATTTACTACATATTTAATTTCTCGAGTTTTATTTATTTGTTTTTGTTTTTGTTTTTTGTTTTTTTTTTTTTGAGATGCGCTCATTGTATAACCTGACCTGAATACAAATTTACAATCCTCCTGCATCAACTTTAGGAGTACTGGGCTTACAGATGTGCATCACCATGCTTAGCTAAGTACTCTTTATCAAATCAAAGGGCGTGGAGAGGCTGCTGGGTGATTAGGAGCACTTGTCATTCTTTCAGAGGACCTGGGTGGGTCAATTCCCAGCACTCATGACAGCTCAGAACCACTTGTAACTCCAATTCCAGGGGATCCGATGCCCCCTGCTGACCTCCCCAAGCACTGCACACTCACACGGTGCCCAAACATAGGTACTGGCAGAACATTTATAAAACAAACTGCAAATGATCAAGACGGAAGTAAAAGTGCTTACCCAGTTTTTTTGAGTAGGCGTCCAACTTGTAGGCTGCCTGCTCCAGAGCTGCCACCTGCTCCTCAATCGCGGTGATCTGATCCAGATACGGCTGGAGCCCAGCGTCTTGACACAGACCGCATGTCCAAATATGATCAGCAAGTATAGAGAAAGAGGAGAAAGTGAGAACGCTGAGTTTCTTCTGCTAACCTAACAGAGCCCCGGGCAGATGGCAGGCGCTCGCCCTGGGAAGACACAGCTGGCTTATGTGGTGTATCAGTGACCCAGCCTCTTCTGGTTTTCCTTCCCAGTAAAATTCTTATTCCTTAAGCAATCCTTCTGCTACTGAGTCTGCATTCTGCATTTTGGCCACGCCCACATCAAGGATGTCAGAGTGTCAAAGGGCATTTTTCAAACCACTCTAAATTAGTATTTTCTTTCCTTCCTTTTTTTTCTTCCTTCCCCCCCTCCCCCCTTCTCCCCTCCCCCCCTCAAGACCAGGTTTCACTGTGTAGCCCTGGCTGTTCTGGAACTCATTTCATAGACCAGGCCAGCCTCAAACTCACAGAGATCCACCTGCCTCTGTCTCCCAAGTGCTGAGATTAAAGACCTACGCTGTCACACCCGTTCTTAAATTAGCATTTTCAGTTTGTAGATTTTGGTCTTATAAAATAATCCTTGGTGGATTTCATTGTTAAATCAAATTCACTAGACCCTCATCTTTCTGCTCTCCTTCCAGGAATATACTGACTAAAAGCAAGGTTTGTAGAAGCAGAAATAACCCACCGTCAGGGTGGAAGAAATCCCCCTTGCTCGAGCACGCCCTCTGCAGCACGAGCTCCCGGAGGCCGAGATACCTCCTGCGCACCGCTCTTGGGCTCTGAGCACCAGGGACCGTGAAACACAAGCGGAGCCTGCCCGAGGGATGCGTGGGGAACTCACATTTCTGGTTTAAGTCCTTCAGGTTTCTGCTGATGTTGATAGCAATATCTTTCATTTCAAGGTACTTCAAGCTTGTTAGCTTATTCATATTTTCCAGGAGTTTGTAGTCTTCACTGGTGGCTTTAAAATAAACAGAAGAAGAGAGACCTTTAATTTGTCTGCAGTTACTGGAATACAGAACTTCAGGTCAAAAGAGTTTAGGAAGGAAATACAGTCGTTCAAGGGAGGACCCCAGGGAATGTCAAAAGAGCAGGCTGTACACACTACTGCCAGGAGCCATTCTCACATAGATCTCAAAACCTCCTTTCAGCCCTTTCTAGCCTGCTTCTCCTAGCCTGCTTTTAGAAGGAAAAGTATTAGCTTAAAGATTAACCAAGTACGGATTTCTGAGTTCGAGGCCAGCCTGGTCTACAGAGTGAGTTCTAGGACAGCCAGGGCTATACAGAGAAACCCTGTCTCGAAAAAAACAAAAAAAAAAAAAAAAAAAAAAAAAAAAAAAGATTAGCCAAGTAAGCTAGATGGTCAGTACATGCAGAGCTCACCCGAGTTTAGGTGACTTTAAAATAAGGTTTTAGGTTACCATAGCAACCCCTTTCTACTTCCCCTTGATCAATTTCTAGTGCCAAGTTCCTACAGTAGATGCCAACTTTCCCTGAGATTCTGAGAGACAATTCTGAGAGACAATTCTGAGAAACTGTTCCTGAGAAATGATACCAGCCCCCTGAGATTGTTCCCCTGAATACAATGACTTCCCCCCTTTCACCCCTCCCCACACCTGTATGTTCCCCTTTAAAAAGCCTTGTGTAAAAAATAAAATTTGACAGCTTGATCAGAATACTGTCTTGCTGTCCGTCCCTCGTGTCTCTTGTCTCTCGACTTCTCTTAGGTGGTTCAGGGACCCTGTTGACTGTCCTGCGGGTCGGGACACACTATGGTATAAGTATACTATGTTATACTTAGCCTATACCCTGAATATCTGAGTAGAAACCAAGGCAGCAATCAGCAAACTCAACTAAGCAAAGTCTAGAAAGAGTTTGTGTCATGGTTAGAAAAGAAAATGGTAAACTCATGTCTAAGAAAAGAGAGGTGAAATGGTCTTGGCATTTCTGTAGTACAAAAAATATAAGCCAAGCAGTGACGGCATACAGTATTTGAGAAGCTGAAACAAGTGGATCTTGATGAAGTGTGAAGCCAGCCTGGTCTACAGAGTGAGTTCCTTGAGAGCCAGGGCTTCTCAGAGAAACCGTGTCTCAAAATAAATAAATAAATAAATTATAATGTGTGTGTGTGGTGTGTGTGTGTGTGTGTGTGTGAGTGTGTGTGTGTGTGTGTGTGTGTGTGTGTGTAATTTGGAGGATCTCATCATAATATATACAGCATCAACTAGAGATATAAACCTTAGATGTAGATATGTGTTTATGTATATATGGTATCAACTTGCACGGGAGCACATACAGGGGGCATATGTGAGTGTGTGTGTATGTGTCTGTGTGTGTGTGTGTGCGTGTGTGCGCGTGTATACATGTAAATGTGTGCAGGCTAGAGGTCAATGGGTCTTTCTCAACTGCTAGCTACATTAAGTTTTTCAGACAAGATTTCTCATTGAATGAGGGCCTTACCAATTTAGCTAGATTGGCCAACAAGGTCCAGGAATCCTCCTACTTCTATCTTCCCAGAATTCAGGCCATCTTGCTTGTGCACAATCAATCCCCAGAACCCACAGGGGGAAAGGAGAGAACTGACTCCCAGAGCTGTCCTCCGACCTCCACGCCCGGGCTGCACAAGGCACAGTGCCCGATTAGTAAATTATAGTTTTTCTTTTCAAAAAGCATGTGCACAAGTAGTCATGACAGCAGTGGAGAAACAACACTGGTTTAACTTTGTTTGACAATCACCTAGAAACTTTAGAATTTTAAGTAATTACCTAAATTTTTTTTTTTTAACTTGGAGCTGCAAATGTAGGTCACTGGACAAAGCAGTCGCTTTGCCTATGCAAAGCCCTGGGTTCAGTCCCCAGCAATTCAAAACAAACAGCTCCGTTTCCTGAGATGTCAATCTGGGTCCAGAAGAGGTCGGCCCATAAGCTCTTCCTTAGCAATCTTTCTGCGCAGTCTCCACCCATGCCACCCCGCAGGTGACTCCTATGCAAACATCAGTCTCAGCTCTGGACTGCCACCTGGGTGTTCCAGTCACGGCTGCAAACGGCTGAGCCAGAACTGAGTTTCCCACAGAAACGCGGTTCCTCTCGTCAGCTTCCCTATTGTGGTTGTTGGTCCTACCCACACTTACAGAAGCGTTAGCCTGCTCAGTACCGGATAAAGGCGACATCCGTAATGTGCTCGCGCCCAGACCCTCCATTCTTCTTAGCTTCACTTTGCCTCAGATTCCCATGACTCTCTGGACAACTGCTCCTCTCTTTCTGGTCTCTCCTCCACAGTTGTTCTCGGGGCTATCAAGTAATAATCTCTCTAAAACAAGGGCCACACACTTGGAAGCCAGCAAAAGAATGCGTAGGGGCGGAGTAACACAGCATTTATATATAATAAACCCGCAAGGAAATCATTCCCCTGCTCAGAGGAGTATGCGCCCTCTCCGCCCAGCACTCTCTACTGGTTCGAAGGCACTTGCTCAGAAAACTACATCTCTAAACTACAACAAATGCAAAAGACAAGAGAACAAGAGCTGTGCTATCCGGCAAAGGCCACAAGATCACACTAAAGGATGAGCAAGCGTGAAACCAAACCAAATCACGCAGTCTTTTTTATAATTTTTTTGTTTTTGTTTGTTTGTTTGTTTGTTTGTTTTTTTCAAGACAGGGTTTCTCTGTATAGCCCTGGCTGTCCTGGAACTCACTTTGTAGACCAGTCTGGCCTCGAACTCAGAAATCTGCCTGCCTCTGCCTCCCAAGTGCTGGGATTACAGGCGTGCGCCACCACCGCCTGGCTAACGCAGTCTTTTTTAAAAGGCTGAAAAACTAGTCAAGTAGAGCCCTACAAAGTAAGTTACTATAGCCAAACTTTAGGGTCTGCCGGGAGAACCCACAAATCTGGATTTTGCTACTTGGACTCTCTTGCTCAAAAATGAATGAACCATCAGGTTGAGAAATCGGCGACTTAAAACCCCCCAACTTCTCTCCTAAGCCTCTCCTCATGATCCTGGTTCACAAATTGAGCTCACAGAAAAATTTGGGGGGGTGAAGCCTGTGAGAAGGCACTTGATACCAAGGCTGCACTCGAATCAGAGTGTGGTCCTCGTGACCTGCGTAGTATTAAGAAGAGAACCAACTCTCACAAGTTGTTCTAACCACCCCCCCCTCTCTCCCACACACATACCCTTTGCACATACAAACAAAGAGTGTATTTTTTTTTCACAGAGCAGTGAAATGAGGTCCAGCCTCTGCTTTCTGACTCCACTTCAGACACAGACACAGATGCAGGGACAACAGAACTAAAATCTAACCATGTCCTAAGGGTGGGTCACCAAATCTTCAGACTAGCCTTCAGGTCTAATCACATGCTTGCATATTCCAGCTCTTGTACCGACTGGACTGTTTCTCCGTTTTCCATTTCCTTCACAATTGTGCTTAAAATACACCTCCCCCCACCCCCAGAGGCACTTCTCGACTAACAGTGTGGAATCCTTGTTGTTGGCCTTTATTACAAGAGGCCTGCAGATTTGTGTTTCAAAAATGGTTGGTGTGCTTCCCTAGGGAAAGAAGGGGTTAGGGGGAACAGTTCCTTTCGTCCCATTCAACCACCGACTGACCAGAGGCTGCTAAAGCACCGCTCAGGTTTCTGAGAAGCCAAGTGCAATTGCACAACCGGGGTCAGCCAGAAGGGATTGCATCTCACCTGTCAGTTCTCCAGTCAAGTATGTGGCCATTTTGGAGAACATGTCCCGGCAGAGCTCATTGATGTCAGCTTCGGCAGGCTCCTTCGCTTCCTCCGCAGTCTCCACCGCAGCATCATCTGGCAAGGCGGGGGTGGGGGTTGAGGAGTAAATGTCTTGCCCCCAGACCTAATCCAGCCGAAGCGGACTGTTCCCATGTCCCCACCCTCCCACCCCCAAACACACACACCGGACTTGCGCTCCCGCCGCCTCCGTTCTCCAGATCATCCCAATCCCCTCCCCTCCGCACCCGCCCACCTCAGACGTCAACTCTGTTCCCTTGCCCAGGAGCTAGACTTTCAACTCAGTGCCCTGCCGCGGCAGACAGGTACGCCGGCTCCCGCATCCGGACCCAGCCTCCCCACCAGCCGTCGCATCTCCATCCACGCGCGGTAGTAAGTACCTCGATGCGGCTCCTCCCGTCGCGTCGCCGGGACGCCCTCCGCAGCCGCCGCCATGCCCGACCCAAGGCTGCTTCCGGTTCTGTGGGGAGGGGTGGCGTCTGCGCGTGCGCCCCGCTGGTGCCCCGCCCCGCCGCTTGCTCACAGCTTCCTTGCTTTGATCGTCTTGCCCAAGTCACTCCTAAAATAAAGACCTTGTGTCAAAGTCCAAGCATGAAGCCGAAACTGAAGCTAAGGCGAATTATCCCGTTGCTGAGATCACAGTACCTGGTGTTCGTCCTTGCAGCCACACTCTAGACAGGACACTTGTACCAACCATGGCAGGTCTTAGATTGTGGCCCCGGGAGTGGACCCATATGACTCCTCAGCTGAAGTTATTGGAGAGAGGTGGCCTCCTCACCAGACACCAGCATCCTGACACATTTTGTTCACCAATGAATTGCTCAGGGATTCCACGCTTTTGCAAGCTGTCTCCCACAAGATTTCGGCCTTGAATCTTGATCCTAAATGTTCTCTCCCTTACCTTTCCCATAGGCCTTGGACTAATATCAACATTTTGACCCAGATCTCTTGAAGTTGCAAGCTAACCCCTAACATTTAATTGAAAGGACCTTTCTTTCTTTTTTTTTTTGTTTTGTTTTGTTTTTTGTTTGTTTGTTTGTTTTTGTTTTTTGTTTTTGTTTTTGTTTTTCGAGACAGGGTTTCTCTGTGTAGCCCTGGCTGTCCAGGAGCTCACTCTGTAGACCAGGCTGGCCTCAAACTCAGAAATCTGCCTGCCTCTGCCTCCCAAGTGCTGGGATTACAGGCGTGCGCCACCACCGCCCGGCCTGAAAGGACCTTTCTTGAAGGAAGCTTCCAACGTCATTGACAGATAGGTTATTTTGATTGTACTTAATTGTTACACAGGTCTCATAGGTTTACAGAATGCTTAGGGGGTGAAAACAGGTGGGAGTGACAGGGATAAATGAGAAAAATGTACTGAGGAACAATGGAAGACACAGAGTGTAAGGGAATGAGGGTCACTGGAGAGGGGGAAAGAGGCGTGTAAGAGTCTTCAGGATGCAGGCTCCCAAGCATCCAAAATCCAAGAAGTTTTTTTAGAATTATTCTTGGTTATCCTCCAGACACATGTGCTTTCACGCTTGTGCACATGTGTACACACATACACACACACACACACACACACACACACACCACAGATGCTCCTACCCCTAAGCCTTCCTAACCTGACTATCTCCCCTCTGAAGAATGATTCTCCCTAGGTGTCTTCTCTCCACTTTTGTATATAGGATAATCATAGTATCTACCATTTCAAACATCCCTAAGAGCCAGGGCTTAGTTCAAGACTCCCGGGAGAACCAAGCTCCCTGACATTGACATGACTCCCAGGACATTCCAGAGAGTGTACAAGAATGTCTGACATTTCTATCCTTCTGTCTTCTCTCGATAATCCCAGAAGGAGATGCAAAGACCTTGTTTTCTAAAGAGTTTTATTGATAATCACCCTGGAACCTCACATTGTCCTGTGATCAATAGAGCCAGAGACTGCCACATTGTAGTTCAAAGATCAATGAGTCCTGATGCCACCTCTTGCTTGATTCCTTCAGATTCTGTTTGATCCCAGGATTGACTTTCCCTGGGTTCCAGGCAGTCCGTGGAACATCAGAATCAGCAGGCGGGTTCCGCCAGAAGAACCTTCATTGACTTCGCCTTCGGAGGGGGTCACTCTGAATTCCTCTGCTGAAATCTCACCACACAAGAATCTTCTTTCCTTTGCAGCTTCCTTTTCTGTTATCCATGGGGAAAGAGAAGACCTCCTACACACAACCATGCCTGCTGATGGCAGATATCGTGACATGCACTGGGGAAGGGGAAGAGTTACTGGAATGCAGGAAGACATATCTGTCGCCCACTCTTTGGACTTCTACCTTTTGACTGCTCATGGTTGTCTGAGATCTTCAGGAGAGTCATTCCCATCTCCCCCTTTTTCTTTTTTTGTTTTTGATGTCAATCGCTACAGCAGAAGTAAGTGCCCAGGAAGAGAGGCCAGGTAGGAAATGCTACTCTACAGAACTGTGCAACTACATACAGAAACACCAAGGGACAAACCTAAGCCTGCTGCCTGACTATACACAAAAACATTGGCTCAAAAGGCCAGATAACAGGGTGGAACTCCATAGCAGCTATCATGAGACATGCTGCCCTAGGAAGGGTGGGGGTGGGGCGGAGACGAGGCTCGTGGGACGGCATAGAGAGAACAGACTTGCTGTCTGTTGCTTTAGGACAACTTTTCCATCCTCATATCCACCCTGAACTTCCAAGCTGTGACACCTAGGATGGATTATACGGGTTCTCCCAAACAGCTGGCTCCTTCTGTAGGAAGAAAAAGGAGAATTTATTTTCCTCTGAAACTTATTAAGAAAGAACCTAGATTGCTATAGACTGATGTTTGGGTCTCCCCAAAGTCTTGTGCCAACATCCAGATCCCCAGCGTGACAGTACTGGGAAGTGAGGCCTTTTGGGGGGTGATGGGATCGGGAGTGTGGAGCCCTTATAAAGGGAATTAGTGTCCCCCTTTCCTCCCACCACACGAGAATACATCAGCTGAGTGGTCCTTGAAGCAAGAAGATGGCTTTCACCAGACCCTGAATCTGCTAGTAGCTTGATCTTGGACCTGCCAGCCTCTCAAACTGTGAAGAATATACTTCAGTTGTCTATAAGCAGCCTACTCTTTCATGGTTTCATAGTTTATTATAACCATCCAAAGCCCTCCTAAAAGGTCAAGGTAATCTATAGGCTGACATAAGCAACTGTCCCCCACCCCACCCTCACAGAGAAAGGACCAACGGGAGCATTACTCCCCACATCTTTCTAGAATGTCCTTTCCTAACTGTGTAGAAATAAGATGGATTCCAGCTGTAAAGAACTCAGCAGACCCAACTGGAGGGCACTCACCACTCCTGGGTCGGGGGGAGCCAGCCCCCCTTTCCTCTCCAGCATCTTCAGCTTTGAGCCCACAGCATCAACCTGGGACACAACTCCTTCCAGAACATGCTGCAGCTGCACAACTCTCCTTGCGAGCCTGAGTAGGATTTGAGAGAGACCAAGGAAGCAGAAATGGTCGTCTGGGTGTGCACAGGGGTATTGTATGAGAGACAGTTCGATAATGTTTGTCTGGATGGGAACAAGGAAGGAAAGGCTCAAGCTTACAGAGAGGATCACAGGGGAACAGAAACTCCCACTGGACCAGCAAAGGGGATTGGGAATTATGGAGAGGCTCTCAAAAGAAGACGTCACAGCCAGCCAGCCCTGAGCCCCTGTCTCCACATACATATCGAATTCTTCTCCAGAGACCCAGCTTCGTCCTCTGGCAGCCTCTGCACCCGATCCACCTGGTGGGCTGTATCCAACAGACCGGCCTAGGTTCTCAATCTCAGCACTGAGGGTCACCTGGTCAGGAAGTCGGATGTTAGAGGGGAGAAGATGAGTCTGGAGAGTCACCCGCTTCTGATCCAGCCTCGGCGGTGGATCACAATCCCAGCCTTGGGCTTCTGTTCTCTGTTGGTCCTCCTTATGTCTGGTGACACTGCCCTTGAATTTTCTGACCTCCACGTAATAGGGATGGAGCAGGCATAGTAGGATCAGTTTCAAAATTCCAAGAAAACAAATCCTCACAGAGGATTATCAAGGATTATCTTGGGAGCTGGTCCCTCTTGAAAGCAATGGTTCTGAACCTAGGCTGTATGCTGGAATCACATAGGGAATTTGAGAAAGTTCTAATGTTTTAGCCCTACCACCCAGAACCTTCTTATTCATTGATCTAGAACATGGGGACTGAGAATGGGGAAGTGCTTAAAGGCTCTCCTGAATATTTAATATGTGGCAGTTTGAGAACCATTCTTTGAGAGCGAGTTCTTTCTTGCTCACTTGTGGGAGGACATTCAACTTGGATTTGGCTTGGGTGTGGTGGGAGGGAGGACAAGCAGGTGATGTGTATATACTTCTTCCCCACCAGCCGGTCCCGCTCACCCTCTCCTCTTCCAGCCCCCGTCGCATCTGTTCCTGCTCCTCCTGGTCCAGTATGTGATCCCCATCCTGATCAAACCTGGTGAAGGCAGCCGTGATCTCATGCTCCTCGTGCCCCAGTCTAAGAAGAGCAAGGGTTGAGGCCACTGTAACCACTCAAGCGTGGCCTCCCAGCCCCTTCCCCAGTCTCTTGTCATCATCTCTGAGTGTTGCCTTCTGGAACAGAAGAGAATTGCATAGAAAAGCCAGGATCTTTGAGATCTTATGATTCTACCCTCAACAAGGTCTTTCATTTCTCCTTCACATTCGGGCTCTTACTGGCTAGGTTAGGACCTTGGGATCCTATACAGAGATTATTCCATCTCTTTGCCCCTGGATAACCAGCTGTCACCATCACGGCTCTAGGTTCCCTTTTCACTAACTGCTCCTGAAATCCATCCTCCATAAAAAGAATAATCAACAATTTTAAATGAATAATACCTGAGGGCGGTGGAAGATGTCTAGGTATTTGAGAAGCTGAGGGTAGAGGAAGAATCAAATCAAGATCGAGGTGAGCCTCGGTATAAAGTGAGACCCAGCTCAAAACTAATACAATGTAATAGAAAGTACACATCCAAGATTCCCTGCTTTAAAGCCCAACTAAGCATCCGATTCCTTGGATCCTTTCCCAGCACGGCCCTTGACCCTCAATCCCTCCTCTACTTCACCGTTCACTTGATAGCTTAACGTACTCAGTTATTACACTGGCCCTCCTCTGCTTGTCCACGTGTAAACTAGTCATTCTCCAAACCCCTTTCCAGTCAACACCTCTTCCTGGAAGCCTTCCTTTAATCTCACAAAGGACTGATAACTCTCCTTGGTCCATGCCTCCCTCTCTTCAACTCACTTCTGTTCTTGAACTTAGTCTGTGTCTTGGCTTATTTGCATACATGGCTCCTAGGAGACAAAGATTTATGTCACTCCCTATTCATGCCTGGTCCACAGAAGGTCCTCACAATATATTTACCCAGTATTTGGTTGGAGTATATATAATAATAGGATAATTATACTGTTATATTAGGTGTAATAGTTGTTCAACAAGGCCCAGAATTTGTATAGATTATGGTCAGAGATCTGTAAAACAAGTTCACAATTCTGAAGGTCAGGAGTCCCTAAGTCAAGATCACAGGTCCATACACCAAGACTTATCAGCAAAGCTGAGGACCACAAGCTTTTAGAGCAATTTCAAAGAAGACTGGATCTCCATTTGCTCACTCCCTCAAGGTGTTGGTGAAATCTTCAAACTGGATCTCCGGCTCCCCACCCTTCAGGACCTTCTGCACATCTGAAACCCGCTCTTTCCTCAGGCGCAGTCTTTGTAGGGTCTTGCTGTAGCTCTGAAAGGGAGCGGAGGCAGGCAGAAGTGGCCACAGGGTTCTCAGCACCATTGGCAACCCCCACCTCCAACGGCAGATCTCAAGCCCCCAGGTACAAGTCTGTGCATTCAAGAGCACAGGTGCCTGCACCAATCAAGAACAGTCCACCGTGGCACGGCGCCTTAGAACCTGGGTGAAGAGATGCTATGCCGAGACTGTGCAGTCACCTGCTTCAGGAAGTCAGAAAGCTGCAACTGATCCTTCTGGGAAGCCAGCTCCTCCTTGACCTCTGAGTACGTGTCGTTGATGATGGCCAGAAACATGTTCTAAAGGGTAAAGTAGGGACGTGGTTGCTTTTGTATTTTGACACAAGATCTTTCTATATATCCTCGACTCTCCTCAGACTGGCCTTGGACTCACAGAGATCTACTTGCCTTGGTCTCCCCTGCTGGGAGGGTGTACCACCATGGCCCGCTTGAGACCTAGGTTTCCACCTTCAAACCCACTAAAAGCACTGAGCCCTCTTACCCCAGGTCCCACACATAAGCTTTCAACCTCAGTACTCAAGTCCACCCATACCTGCCTCTCAAGAGCCTGAATGTTCTCCTTTAGGCATATTTCTGTTAAGGACAGACCATGTTCGCTCATTGACCTGAGGTTTCTCCTCCTCAGATGCTACAGTAACCTTTCTAAACATCAAGCTATCACAGCATGTGGCACCGACCTCCCCTGTAAAATGGCCAACAATCACTGAAGTCATCAGTTGTTTAATGTGAAGACACAAATGTGCTCTCTTCTTTACCATCAACCCCAATACCATGCCTGGGTCTTCTTCAGTTAATAAAATAAGAACACTTCCTGGTAATATTAATAAAACTCTCTTGGGAAAACAACTTGGCACTTAAGAGCACTTGTTGCTCTTGCAGATGACCAGAGTTCAGTTCCCAGCACCCACCATAGCTCACAACCATCTGTAACTTCAGATCGGCGGATCTAACTCCCTTTTCTGACATCTGCAGGCACTAGGTTCACACATGGTGCCTGTACATATGTGCAAGTAGAACACAAAATAAAATAAAATAAATCTTAAAAAAAAAAGTAAAAAGAAAGAAATTCCTGATATTTCCCACTTGGCAAGAAGAGGAAATCACCACCCAACATTGGCAGTACATGCCACCAGGAACTCCCCAGAGGAAAGGGTCTCTTAGAAAACAGGTACAGAAGCCCCCAGAGGTCTTTACTTCTCCTCATAAGGCACCCCTCTCCTTTCTATCCTTGGAAGACGAGGAGTTGGTTTTCTGGGGAGAATCTGAAGTTTCCTCTATACACACCACCTGCTCATCTGGCAACATTGCTACATTAACCGGCTCTCAGAAAACCCAAAATACCACACATATGTACTTTCCCCTATGCTGTGAGAAACCAGTCATAATCCTAAGTGAGAGACGTGTGGGGGCAAAACCCCACCTTGAAGGCCCTTTACATCACCAGCCCACAGAGGGACCCTCACCAGGAGCACAAAGAAGACGAAGAAGACATAGGTGACGAAGTACACAGGGCCCAGGATTCGGTTGGCATTGTCGATTGCATTGTAGTCAAAATCCCCGAGAATTATCCGGAACTGAGTGAAACTGAGAGACCGGACCTGGGCTTCACCCAGAGCCTAGGCAACATTTGCCTCAATCCATAACCCCGCCCCACTTTCCTAACCATAAACAGACCCCTCATTGCACCCTATACAATCCACCCAACATAACAGACACAGCATGTGGGGAAAATACTTGCGAGCACACCCGAGCTTTAGGACACACTCAGATACACCCATACACCTTCCCTTCTTCCCCAAGGTTACACACACCCTGGGAGCTAGAGGGTGAGGGACCCAAGGGTGGGGGCAGGGCACACACATGCACTTGACAAAAGTACTAAAGTTTTCCACTTGGGTCCCGAAAAGCAGGTAGCCAAGCTGGGCGTAGGCGAAGAAGACGATGAAGAACATGATGGCGAAGCCCAGGATGTCCTTGGCACAGCGAGCCAGGGTGGAGGAGAGCTGGGTCATGGTCTTGTTGAAGCTGATGTACTTGAATATCTGCAAGGGCCGTGGTGGAACACGTGAAGGAGAAAAGGTGTAAAACTTAGCAAATTCCAGGAATGGACGGAGGCCACAGATGGTAACACATGAGATGAGAAAAAGGAGATCCACCCGGGGGAGAGAGCCTGGGCTGGGAGCAGAGCTGGGAGGCAAGTCCTGGGTACCTTGATCCAAGCAAAGAAGATGTTGACCGCATTCATGTTATTGTACTGAGTCTGCCAGAAGGCCAGGAACTCAAAGTCTGCATACGTGTCTGGCTGCTGCAGGAGCTTTCCCATCAGTCGGTTCACTTCCAGGGTTCTGAATATGTGGAAACCCACAGCCACGATGGAGAGCTGCCACAGAGGAGTCATGCAGAGTGTCAGGGAAGTCAAGGGGGACCTTAAGGGATATTCAAAGATGAGCTCCCAGAGGGGAGCCAGGGCAGGAGACATTCTCTGCTGGGTGGGCCTGGTGCTGTTCTTGTGAACCAATCCCCTAATGAATAAAGGAGCCAATCACTGGGTGAGTAGGTGGGACTTCTGGGTTGGACCGAGGAAGAGAGGAAGCAGGAGAGAGTTACTTCTTTTTGGGACAGCAGAGAGGCAAGATGTAACTGCTAGAGGTTCCTAGTATCATGGAGGCATGAGATTTTAATAAGGCTTACAAGATTAGGTTTTTGTTGTTGTACCCTGTACTGGTTGGTTGTGTGTGTTAACTTGACACAGGCTGGAGTTATCACAAAGAAAGAAGCTTCAGTTGGGGAAGTGCCTCCATGAGATCCAGCTGTGGGGCATTGTCTCAACTAGTGATCAAGGAGGGAGGGCCCCTTGTGGATGGTGCCACCTCTGGGCTGGTATTCTTGGGTTCTATAAGAGTGAAGGCTGAGCCGAGCGGTGGTGGCGCATGCCTTTAATCCCAGCACTTGGGAGGCAGAGGCAGGAGGATTTCTGAGTTCGAGGCCAGCCTGGTCTACAGAGTGAGTTCCAGGACAGCCAGGACTACACAGAGAAACCCTGTCTCGAAAAACCAAAAAAAAAAAAAAAAAAAAAAAAGAGTGACAGCTGAGCAAGCCAGGGGAAGCAAGCCAGTAGGTAACATCCTCTGCATCAGCTCGTGCTTCCTGACCTGCTTGAGTTCCAGTCCTGACTTCCTTTGGTGATCAAAAGCAATGTGGAAGTGTGAGCTGAATAAACCCCTTTCTCCTCAACTTGCTTCTTGGTCATGATGTTTGTGCAGAAATAGAAACCCTGACTAAGACACACCCAGAGACTGAGTTACCACTGTTTCTGAACTGTTTGTGTTGCGTTTTCCTTCACACAGAGGCTCATCTGGGTTCAAGAGAGGAAGGTACTGCAGCCAAGCGTGAGTTTGTCTGAGGTGCTGTGGGGGATTGAAGCACAGGGATGGCTTGGTAGTGACTTGCCAGTGGGGTGGGTGGAGAGACGGTGGAGTCCAGAATTAGAATCTCCACAAGATAAAAACAGGTCGGCCATTGCCCTCCAGTGCATGGACAGCCAGGCCGCTGCAGCAGAGGCCCAGCGTGCTAGTCTACCTTTTAAATAATTCACTCAACACTCTCACTAGCTGAGGTCCAGATGGAACAGGAGTGATGACCAGGGAGCAGCTTTAATGTCCAACAGTCTGAGAAGGCTTTGGAGCCATTGGCAATATGGAGGTTGTAAAGAACTATGGGGAAGTGGTACCTAGGAATATGACGTCACCCGTCCCAGCCACTCCTAAGCCTTGGTCAAAAGAAATACATGTGCGGGCCAGCAAGACGGCTCAGCAGGTAATGATACTTGCTGCCGAGCCTGGCCACCCGGGTTTGTTAGATCTCTCTCTGGGACCCACATGGTAGAGAGAGAACCAACCGTGTCCTCTGACCTCCTCCGTAAGCACACTGTTGTATGTGCACACATGCACAAGCGCACCCACACATACGTTCACACAAATACATGTAAAAAAATGACAAAGTGAATGTGTCATGTTTGTTAGTAGAAGGAGATAACAATGAAAGGAATGGGGTATTCAAACAGAAAAGAGAGTGGCAGGGTTCTCAAGAGGGTCAGGTCATAAAACAAAAGGCAGAAGGAACTCAGAATAGAGTCAGCTCTACTCTGATACCAAAAGGAAGAAGGAGGACCCATTCACAGGTGAGAAAGAAAGCTGTGTAAGGCAAGATTCCCAAGGTCTGAGCCTGAGGGACTTGGCACAGGGCTTGCAATAAGTAAAAAAGGGGGGCTTGAGCCTCCAAGAGGAAGAACTCAGACATCCCAGTCCATCAAAGCAGAGTCTCTCCAACCCTCCATATGTCCCACGTCCCTCACCAAGATGACCACCAGGTCCAGAACGTTCCAGACGTTGCTGAGGTAGCGAAACCGATGCATGCGGATTTCCAGGATTTCCTCCACCACGTAGTAAAAGATGAAGACACAGAAGACGACCTCACAGCCCACGATGAAGAAGTCCCAGTTATTCACATAGCGGATCAGCTTAACCGTGCGGATCTGCCAGGACGAGATGGCCCCTCCTGTGGCTGGGAACTCTACCACCAGTCTGTGAGGAAGGTGACAAGAAGGCTAGTGGGGACTGGGCTCCTCCCACTTCCCCGGCCCCTCACACCCCGCATAAGGTAACTAACTGGTAGGGAAAGGCCTCGAGCACATCAGATGAGGCAGGAACCGTGGACAGAGAGTACCGTGTGGAAAGGGTGCTTACCTCAGGATACAGAAAAGATTGATGTTGGCATTGTAGACGGAGAAGTCGATAAATACCACCCGAGTGCCCCTGTCTAACCACAGTCCCTCCTGGAGTCCTTGGAGCGCCTGTGCACTGGCTTGCCGGGATCCTGGAAGGTCCAAGTAGTAGCCACCTCCGCCGTAGCGTGTGAGCCGGCCCCAGTGGGAGGAGCCCCCCAGCTCATCCTGGGAATGGTATGTCCACCTGCAGGAAGAAAAAAAAAGGTCATTTGAGCAAAGAGATCAGGACCAGGCTAAACGCTCACGCCCTAAGGCAATTATGGATTGCCCGGCTTTACAGTTCCACATACATTGAGTATCTATAGATATTCACTGTACTATACATGTATATGTGTGCATATATTATATGTGGTACATACATAATTTTGTGAGAAACATGTTATACACCCTATAGGCGATATCACATATAGTGCACATAATATCACATATAATACATGCTTTACATGAGTGTTTTTTCCTTATTAAACTTGTTTGGGAAGAGAGGGAAACTGCTGTCCATATTTCACAGCAGAGGAAATGAAGATTGGGGAGTTCCAAGGCAGTCAGCTGTTTGGCCATAGTCATGAGACTCGAACCTAAGTTTCTTTTTCACTAGGTGAATGCACTCTTGGTGCCAGGCTGTGTAGTTACATGAAGGAAACATTTGGGCCATAAATCCAGGCACGATCTTTCTAGGTTCCACCCCAGGATTCTTTGTTCTAGCGCCCCCATCATTCCTGCCCCCCATCCCCCGATTTCTTTCCTGCCTACACCTTCTCCTTCCCTATCTTCTCTACCCTCTTCCTCTCCTCTCTTTGTTCTTCATCCACCTTCAAGCCCCTTGCTGCTTCCCGCATCAAGCCCCGGGAGTCAAGCTCTCCAACCATGAACTTTTCTCATGGGCCACAGCCCCCAAAGCGACTCTACCTTCAAGAAAGAATGGGACTTTGTGTGTGGGAACAAGGCCAGAGGCTGTGTCTTTTCTGCTAATCTGCCTCCTCTACACCTGAATGACATACACCAAAGTGTGTGCTGTCAAAGAGTCATTGTTGAGACTTAGGGAGAGGTCCCCAAGTCTCCTGAGGTGCCACCCTTAAGGTTTTTTAAGTTCAGTAGAAGCGTTTCCCACACCCTGGGAGTGACGAGCAAGCACAAAAGGGGTGGCCCCGCGCTTTTGGCAGGGGCTCACTCACGCTGTGCCGTTGAGAGGTCCAAAGGGGAGCTGATCTTCTTTGTCCGGAGAGTAGACATCATAACAGTTCAAAATGTCCTCCCGGAAGTCTTCATGAACCACACAGGAGTCGTTGCGCACCCGCAGCTGCCGCAACCGCGGGGCCCCCAGGAGCAGGTTCTCATAGTAGATGAAGGAGTGGGAGCCACGCCCCAGGCTCTGATTGTTGTACCACTTTGTCCAATACAAACTGTCCAGGAGTGGGCCCTGAGCAAACTGGACCAGCAGCTGGGTTGGGCCTGGTCCAGCCTCCTACTAACCCTAGTACACGAACTTTGCCCTCACTCCCTGGGCCCCCAACTTGACTCTAGCCTCTATTGTTTGGACCCGCACAGGTGACTTTCCTACCTTGACCAAAATACAGTTTAAAATATTGTATTTTGAGATTTCAGCTTCCCTTCAGACTCAAAAGCTAGTCTGGCTCCTACTGGTCAACCCCCAGATGGACACCCTCATCTCTCTCCAGCCTCCACCTTCACCCTAACCCAATCTGTTCATTCAGATGACTCCTCTAATTTGCCCTGGTTCCAGACTGACCTCTCTGCCTTGTGTCTCAGACCACTAAGAAGAAGGGCCTAGGGGTGGGGATGGGGTGGGAGTGGAGGTGGGGGCAGGGTGAAAGCAAGCCATCTGTACTCACATCCCAGAAGTCAGACATGCTGCTGATGGTCTGGAAGGAGACTCCAGAGTCGGATGGGGTACGTAGGAACAGCTCGGACATCACTTTGGTGTAGTAATAGGCACTTGAACTTGTCATCCCGTAGGTCACTAGAACACAGCCCAAGGGGCATGTCCTCAAGGTCCATCTCGCCAGATGAGTCAGGAAAGCCCTGGGGTCAGGTGGTGTGGGGAGGATACCACTTCAGGGTTCCAGGGGATGCTCTAGGAAGGGTGTGGCTGCAAGGTCATCTAGAATTGCTGTGTTCCACTTCGCAATTCAGTTGGCATCGTCATTCTGAAATCTCACTTCTCTCCCTAGACTCAGTTTAACTGCCTAGTCCTTCCGTGCCAGAGCTAAGACATGCTTGCGCTGGGCAAAGCTTCTATTTGTTTTGATTTTTGCTTCTAAATTCTAGAGTAAGACTCAGGCTAAACATCTTGCAATGGAGAGAAAATCTCCTGACTTCTCCTAAAGCCATGGGAGTATTGGGTAGGCATAGTGGGCACCACAGTGGGTGCCACCATCTCCTGGGAAGAGGGTTCATTGCATTGCAGATCAAAACAAAACAAAACAAGAAACAAAATCTGGCCTCTGCTCTGAATAATGGCGCCTCAACTGCTCGAACGCCCACAGACCCAATGTGGCGAAAATAGATAAGCTCTAAGTTTCTGTGCTTAAAGGCAGGATCTAAAATGTATACACAACTTGTTTCATAGGTTGTCCCTCACTCTGGGCTGGTTTGATGTTTCCTCATGACTACATTGAGGTGATGGGTTTGAAGGAGACGGCCTCATGGATGACGTTGTACTCATCATAGTGCATCATGCAGAAGTTGTCTGTTGATGCCTCACTACTGAAGTTAATTCTGGTCCCTTATTAAGATGATGCTTGCTAGGTGATGGTGGCACACGCCTTTAATCTCAGCAATCAGGAGACAGAGGCAGGCAGATCTCTGAGTTCAAGGCCAGCCTGGTCTACAAAGTGAGTTCCAGGACAGGCAGAGCCATTACACAGAGAAATCCTGTCTCAAAAAACAAACAACACACAAACAAAAAAACAAACAAAGATGATGCCTACTATGTCTCTTCAATGTAAAATTATAATTTTCCTTTTTAGAATTAATACTCATTTGGGGATGTAGAGTCTCCCACTCTATAAATATCTCATTCATCTTTCACCAATGAGATGCAAATGTTCATTGATGAATTTTGTCTAATTATTACCAAGATGATTATCAAATGGTGAGTTTGTTTTCCATCAATTATTCCTTTTACATAAGCAGATTGTGGTTGTTTGAATAATAATGGCTGCCAGAGGCTCACATATTTGAATGCTTAGTCACCAGGGAGTGGAACTGATTGAGGAGGATTACAAGGATTGGGAGGTGTGGCCTTGTTGGAGGAAGTGTACCAGTGAAACCTCAATGCCCATGCCCGATTCTCTTCTCTTCTCTTCTCTTCTCTTCTCTTCTCTTCTCTTCTCTTCTCTTCTCTTCTCTTCTCTTCTCTTCTCTTTTCTCTTCTCTTCTCTCTCCCTACCCCCTCCCCTTTCTTTCCCTTTCTCTCTTTCCCTCCCACCCCACCTACATATCAGGCTGTAGCTCTCAGTGCTGCCCCAGTACCATACATGGCACCACGCACTCTGCTATGATGATGATGGACTAACTCTGACGCTGTAAGTCAGCTCTCACCTAACTGCCTTCCTTTGTAAGAGTTGCCTGGCTCATGGTGTTTCTTCATAGCAATAGGACAAGGACTAAGTCATCTGTGGTCTTTTTAGGAAGAGATTTTATTTATCAGTTTGGACTCATGAATGCTTAGTTTTCCCCCCTAGGGGCTCTAATTTGTTATTATTATTTATCTTGTTACTCAATGGATGTTTTTGTTTGCTTGTTTTGCTTCTGAGACAGGGTCTATGTAATCCTGGCTTCCATGCAGCTAGCTATGAAGAGCAAGCTAGCTATGAACTCACAGAGTTCTGCCTTCCCCGACCTCCTGAGTGCTGACACGGGCCACCGTACCGACTGAGTTTTTTTTTTTTTTTTAACAAGGTGAAAACCAAAAAACAATGTGTAATATGAGCTTCTGAGCTATTAGTAAAGTAATTGATGAAATTGTAATAAGGCTTGTTCATTAAGTGGCAGTACTAGATCAATAACAATATGCTAGTTTTGACAATAGACTATTCCCCATCTTAAAAACATACACATTAAGGTATTTGGGAATAACGAGGCTTGACGTCATTGTGTCTTTAAATTTACTTTCAGATGACAGTGGGGGAAGGGTAGGGTTAGGAGCATCTTCATATTTACGTATTTAAGTGAATCTATGAATTCTTTTATCTTTATTATAATTTCCTGTGTGTGTTAGAATCTTAAAATAGGATTTCTCAGCCTCTTGTAAGCAATTCCTTTAAATGTTTTTTTCTCCGATGGAACTCAGATACTAGTATCTGAAAAAGTCAACTTTAAACCAGAATTAATCAGAAGAGATAATCGATTAAGGAAATAGTTCTCTAGGAGGCTATAACAATTCTAAACATATATGCACCAAACACTGTTGCACACACTTTCATGAAACAAACACTACTGCATATAATGGCATTGATTGGCCTCAACACAATAAAAGTGTGTGGCGAGAAACAACAACGATTAAATGACTGGAGAAACAGCCCATAGCATGGGAGGAGTCTTTACTAGCTGCACATTTAAACAAGTGCTAACATCAGGAATATACAAAGAGTTTTTTAAATTAAATAATAAAGCAGTCTAATCAATACATGCGCAGGTGAAATAAACAGTTGTTCAAAGAAGAAGTACCAGTAGCTAAGTATATGAAACTATCCTACGTGTTTAGCATCAGAAAATGCCAATCAAAAGTACACTGAGATTCCCCCACACTCTAGTCTGAATGGCCATCAATAAGGGAATAACAACAATAAATGCTGAAAAGGATGGAAGTGGAAGGAACCTGCGAAAAGGAACATAAATTCCACCATCCACTGGGGAATTCGGAGTGGAGGCGCCTCACAAAATCAAAACTAGAACTACAGCGCGTTCTGGCTGTATATGCCTGGGAATGTCTGTAAAGGAATCCACGCTAGTGTAAGAGAGTCACCTGCAGGCCCACACCCACTAGAGTAGTGTCCACAGCCAAGGTATGCAATCAGCCTGCGTGTCCATCAACAGATGAAAGAAAATACGGCCCATATACTATAAAGTCAGTGGCAAAGAGGAGTGAAAGTATATCATCTGTAGGGAAAGTGATGGAATTGGAGATCATTATATCAAGCAATTAGACCCAGAAAGAAAAATACCAAATATTTTTTCTCATGTGTGTATCCAAGCTTGATTTTACTCAAACACACATGCACACGCATGTATGTACAAACATACACACACATAACACACACATGCCACATGCAAGCACGCACACAGGGGTGTGTGTATAAAGGGGAGGAAGGAAAAGAGGAGGAGGAGGAGAGGAAGAAGAAGAGGAAGGGGAAGGAGGGGAGGATGAAGAGGAAGAGGAGGAGGAGGAGAAAGAGGAGGAGGAGGAGGAGGAGAGGAGGAGGAGGAGGAGGGGGGAGGAGGAGGAGGGGGGAGGAGGAGGAGGAGGAGGAGGAGGAGGAGGAGGAGGAGGAGGAGGAGGGTAAAAGGGGAGGTTATTATTAAGGAGTGAGTCTAGCCAAAGTTTTTGATATACTTAAATGAAGGTATCTTTATGAGGGATGGGAAAAATGTTTCAGTGGGTAGAGTAACTTGAGATAAATCCAGATGTCACCAGTTCAGTTCTCATCGCCCACACAGTAAATGGAGAGGACCAGTTCCCACAAGCTGTCCTCAGACTGCCTCATGCATGCTATGGCATGTGTATACGTGCATATACAAAATAAATTAAATAACTATACCACGATGTATAGAAATATACACCAATAAAAACACTAACTTTATTTTTCAGATCTTGGGACACACGTTTCCTTCACATCCAATTTTGGAAAAGAAGGTTTGGGTAAACTGGAGCTTGTTTAGACAACTGGTTACAACTACAGACATCGCATTTCACCAGGGAAGGACGTCAGCAAAGAAAGAAGCATCGGCCCTCGCGCTATCCCATCCCACTCTATGCCCAAGACACGGCCCTAGTCCTAACTCGTCTGTGATCACCCATCCTCAGTATCTGGAGAAAGACAGCTGCTGAGATTTCAAAGTTCACAAACTTTCCCTGCTGACCACAGGCTAAGTTGTTATACTGCTGAGTGGCCACTAGGTGGTACTCTTCACTCTAGGGTTTTTCCAGTCCCATCTAAATTAAAATTCAGATCTATTGTAGCTCTGAATTGCTGTCAACTACTTATGGGAGTTTAGTAGAATCAGTGTTTTGTCTGTCTGTTTCTTTGTTTGCTTGCTTGCTTGCTTGTTTTGATACAGTTTCATGTAGCCCTGACTGGCATTGGATTTCTATGTAGAAAAGGCTGATCCCGGACCTCCTGCCTCTACCTCCCAGGCACTGTGATTATAACTGCCCTGCACCTGGTTTTGCTTTTGTTATTTTCCAGGGTTGAGAATTGGACACAAGGTCTTGAGTATGCCAGACAATTATCTCCCATTGAGCTGCAGGCCTGGCCCAATAATCTTTGATTATTTTCTGAGACAGTAAACATTACGTTTTCTAAGAAAAATGCCTTCAGCAGGTAAAACGCTTATTTAGCACACAGACATTCAGTGTTCATTCTCCTTCGTGACTCTTTGTTTAAAGTTTGCATGTGTAAAAAAACACCAAGACGGAGCCTTAAGATCTTTCTAGATTAAAGTCTAAGCTTCGTCTCCCTGTTCAAATACTCTCAACTCCTGGGAGCTGGAAAGATGGCTCACACTTTACAACATGTATTCTTTTTTTTTTTTTTTTTTTTTTTAAGATTTCCCACCACCATCCTTCCCATCTCTCTCTTGCCTTGGCCTGCTCGCTCCAGCCCATAGATTTTTGTTTGTTTGTTTGTTTCTTATTACAGATGGTTGTGAGCTACCATGTGGTTGCTGGGATTTGGACTCATGACCTCCGGAAGAGCA